>JACEFZ010010298.1:0-53187 GCA_014155875.1 Cepaea nemoralis | reverse complement strand
ATGTAAAATAGACTTAAGTCTAGAAATGATAATCATGGAGGGAAATGTACTGGCGAGTCAGAGAAGATGAAGACCATGGTGTAGAGAAATCTAGGATGTAACAGATAATTTAACACATGACTGCAACAGGGCTTGGGCATCTGCCTTAGGATAGAGAGACATTTACAAAGGGACAAAAAAGTTCTGCACACAACAGGTCACTGGGTGATGAAGAATACTATTGTGCACAGCAGGCACAACAAACCTATTTTTCACCCTTATCTCAGAGAGCTAGACAATCAATACAACAAACCTATTTTTCACCCTTATCTCAGAGAGCTAGACAATCAATCTGCTACCCCAGAGTCAGGGGACAGTATTACAACATCACATTCCTTATTTTGTCAAACTGCCCACAACTACATTCAGACTGGCACTTTCTGAGTCAAATCAGACACAACAGCTCTCAACCCTGTCCCTCTTTAAGCACAAAGACATGAAAATATATGTTTCTACCCCATGAAATAGGAACATAAGAATGGACTTGCACAATCAGAATTTCAATATACATAGAAAAGAGAACATATCAGAAAAAAATTACGAACCATTATTAGGTGATAGATTAGCTGCATGTCTGTAATAAGTCTGTGCCTGCTCCATCTGTTGGCGGTATCGGGCTGAAAATATTAAATTGTAAAAGATACAATAGAAGCATGTTTATGACAACAATATTCCTAAATGACACCAAATATATTTGAGGATTGCACGCACACGTGCACGCACGCACACACACCTATATATAATAAAATGTTGCATATCCTTTTTGGACGTAACGATCAACCCCAGATTGATTTTATGAGAAAATTTTACGTTCAGTAGTTTCCCACTGAATGAGAAGTCAATGTTTAAGCCCAACTGACCTCCAGTGTAGAATTAATGCACTATCCCGCCATCAGATCACAGGAAAATTGAGAATGAGCGCTCTAAACCCTTCAGTCGGCCACGTTGATGTCTACATATATGGGCAGATCTCGCTCTCTTAGATACCATTTTTTTTATAAAATGTCAAACCCAATATACACATTTTTTTTTCCAGATAACATTTTGTGTGTGAAAAGAATGAAATATCAAACCCAAGCAGAATGCATTTGAGATCAAATTTCTGTTTTAAAAAAATCAAATACAGAACAACTAAAATAATTCAAAAAAAAAACAAAACAATAGTAGCTAATTTGGCGCTAATTTACCTGTTTAATTCTTACCTATATCACCAAGATGAACTAAGCAGTGGCAGCAAATATATAGACAGGAACTCTTCTTTGGAGTCATAATGTTCTTGTAATTGATTGTGTTCTCTGCAATTGAAGCAATGAAATGTTTTATTAGGCTTGTATTAATATTAACTGGCTAGGGGTTAGAGCAATGGCAAACCAACAGTGTCCAGCATGCTATGCCAGAATTCTGTTTGAGGCTGTTAATTTCTGGCTTCTGTTTCATAAAACTCACACCAGAGATTTTATTTTGGCACTCGATTTGAACTCAAGCGTAGTCCATACGCACTACTTCTAGTAGTGCTGGGTTGAATTTTGCGTGTGGATTAGCTTTCCCCATTAACAGTGTCCTTCACCATTAGGCGAACACACTCTGACTTCTGAGTCACTTGTAATTTATGTCCACAAGTCAAGGACAAGAGGTAAACATTTTAGTCAAACTATTCAGTGTAGGAGTTGAACTCTTTACCTCAGCATCAGCACACAGGATGTTTAAGAACATGTGTTTTTATCCATTCGGCCATGATGACCTCCACACCAGAGATTTACCTGGAGAAATTAAGGTCAACTGGCCTGACATTGACATTACCGATTTTTACTTCTTCTTCTGTGTTCATCCAAAGTGTTTTTTCAGACATAATTGCAGTGTGTCTCATTATGTGCCCTTGGGCCAAAACCCTTAGGCCAACACATCTGACTTTAGTGTGCGTTTTTCAAACAGGTTAGCATTCCTGGGGACCGATGTATACTATTTGATTATTGGACAAAAAACATTACAAATATCTCCAAGATGGCTTAACTGTTAGCGTCATCTTCTTCTTCTGACTTTTATTTTCCAAAGGAGCATAAGTCTTCAACCAACTCATGCCAGGTCCTTTGTAAGCTTGTTCACGATTGGTTAAAAGCGGGCACAATGCAGTGTTCAGATAGCATCATCATCCAGCGGCTTGTCCTGTTCAGAACTCATCCTTAAATCTGTCTAAAATTGTCTAAAAATGACAGTCTAAAATGCTCTCTATTATTAGCCAGATGTTCTGTCTCTGTATAGTTCTTTCTCTTTGTTCGTCTGAAATGTTTGTTCTGGGCATAAATGTGTTGTGCCTGTTTACAGCAAAGCTGCAATATTTGCGTCACTCATACGACACATACAGCTTCTTGAGTCATTTGTTCACCGGGTTAACCTTCCCATGTCTGTATAGTTCAGGTATAATTGTTGGGTTCATTTTTAACCTTCCCATGTCTGTATACTTCAGGTATAATTGTTGTATTCTTTTTTAACCTTCCAGTGTCTGCATAATTCAGGTACAGATGTTGGATTCCTTGTTAACCCCCGACAGAGAAACAAATTCCTTGTCCTAGTGAGGATTGGGTCTCTGATGTATGAGACTGTTGTAATAACTGGCAACCTTTTCTTCATTCCAATAACACAGCAATATACGAAAAGCTATTGGAAGTTTAATCACAGTGATGGAAGACATGATTCCTGGAAGAAAAAGCAGGGAGGCTATCAACACAAAGATGGACCCCGAACGTTGCAGACACCTTGTACATGAAGGTGCATGAGAAATGTTGAACGAACGAACAAACTTTATTTTCAAACAGTTAAGAATTGGGCACGTAGGCCTGTCTGACATTCTGTCCTTCTTATCTCTCTGCTCTCATACATTATTTCATTCATACATTACTTTTGAAGCTATATCTTATACAACAACAACAACAGTGCAAAATGCATTAAAACACATGGAAATTGTGCAATAATCAATAATACATGACTTATTAAAACTAACTTTTGAGATGGCAATTATAATTATCTAAGGTGGGTGTAGCGTACCACAGTTAGGGGAATGTTTATTATACTAGTTGTCATTTAAAATCATTATTACTATTTTTGGTATTTCTTTGAAAGTTTTTATTGCTATTGTTTTAATATTGTCAAGAGATCAAGAAAGCTTTAAGTGCTCTAATGAGGTTGGCATTCTGCAAAGTTCTGCTATATGATGACGATGATGATGATGATGAACACATCTATAATATCAGACACATGTAAACAACACATGTCACATTAACAATGAATATATTAAATTGTCAATAAACTACACTGCTGGCGTTAACCATGAAAATATTACCCCTCATGATTCCAAAAGCCGCTGAACGTCTGCGGAACGGGAGATCCAGTTTAAATGTCGAGCATATCATTTGTAAAAACTGAAACGAAATGTTAAGTTTCATTTTAGTACAAAATCTACAATTTCAAGAAGCATACAAGGAATATAACAATGCCAAGCAAACATTTATAAATATTTAAATTATTAAACATTTTAACAACATAATTTATGAAAACAGCTTTTATAACAAAATAACAGGCAGCGGAGATATCGACATCATCATGTGCCCCACCTAATGGTGAAGGCATTTAAGTCTCTCCACAGATCTGAGTCTTCGCGCTCTGGATTAACTCTACTGGTGCTAATTCCTACATGCTGTCATCTTAGAATATCAAGCAACAATTCTCTCTGCATGCATCTGCCTATTCTACCGCTGACCTTTCCAGTCGTCACAATGTTCTCTAATGCATCTTTTCTCATTATATGACTAAAGAACATTCTTTTGTTTAGTTGCCTATAATGTTCTACTCTTGTATATTTGCCTATAACGTTCTACTTTTGCGTAGTCACCTGTAACGTTCTACTTTCATATAGTTGCCTATAACATTCTACTTTCATTATCCATTATCCTTTAAAAGTTCAGGAGAGAATGAAACAGTCATTGTGGTGTCATATTCATTGGTGGAACAATCCCAAATGGTGGAGGACGGGCAATGCACAGTTTCGTGGTAAACACAGATCTGGCATCTGATATAAGTGGACAACTCTGCATTTTAGCAGAGCAGGGCACTCAGTTGTCCTGACAGTCAGAAATTGATTTAACATACGCCTGTGTAGATGTGGAAAGCAAGAGAAAACCACACCATTATCTTTCCAAGTCTTTGTGGTTCAATATATAGAACAGACAGATGACAATATTCTGCAAGACTAGCATATGCTTAGTCAATTGCAGACTTAACAATGGCAGACATAGCTTTTTAGAAATCTCGATGAGTTGAATTACAGCAACATATACCCACACATAAAAAAACAATTCTTGTGTAGACATGACTAAACAAGAGTAAACGAGGAGAAATAGATACAAAATTATAAAATAAACTCACTACTGAAACAAAATAAAAGAGACAGTCGGTCCTCTGAGAAACAGATGACAACGCTAACTTGACTGCAGAAATTTGATTTAGATTTAGGGCTTTTTTTTTTTGGCACTCACTCGATTTGAACTCAAGCGTAGTCCATACACACTGCTTCTAGTAGTGCTGGACTGAATTTTGAGTGTGGA
The DNA here is from genome assembly GCA_014155875.1 of Cepaea nemoralis. Taxonomy (NCBI): domain Eukaryota; kingdom Metazoa; phylum Mollusca; class Gastropoda; order Stylommatophora; family Helicidae; genus Cepaea; species Cepaea nemoralis. The sequence continues at coordinate 48,550 of JACEFZ010010298.1, read as the reverse complement.
TCAGCTTTCCCTATTAACAGTGTCCGCCGCCATCATGCGAACCCACTCAGATTTCAGAGGTACCTGTAATTTAATTCCCCAAGTCAAGGACGATAGGTCAACATTTTAGTCCAACTGTCCGGTGTAGGGGTTGAACCCCATACCTCGGCATCAGCACACCGGACGTTTAAGAACATGCGTTCTTATCTATTCGGCCATGCTGACCAATTTATGGGCATGGTATGAATAGCAACACAATGTAAAAAATTAGTTATATCAGGCAAACAATGGTACCTGGGCGAAAAAAGAAAGACAAAGAGATGAATACCTTAATAAGAAGAAAGTTTCACTTTATTGTTTGTATCCCTATAGATATTCACTATTTTGCAACTAGCATGGAACGCATATCTGATGTGCATTCCATTTGACACTGCGCTTTAGAAACCTCAATATTCCTGTTTGGCAAAGAGTAGGAAGCATACTGCTCATAGCACTGGCATACTGAATGACAACGGTGACCGCACAAGCTAACTGTATATAACATATGTTAATATTCATCACAAATGAACTGGAAAATATCTTTGCCATAATTCACAGGGACATATATAGCCCAGACAAATATAGAAAGTTTGGTGTCCAGTCTTAGACTGCTGGGATAAGTCCTTGGGAACTATGATCAGAAGGAGTAAATGTTTTATTACAGCCAGATGATGTTGTCATTTATCTGATCTGCTAAGCTATTCATATGAGAAATTAATGAACCAGTAGACTTGAGTTAAGAACCGACATCACTGCACTCAGGACATTCCCATACGTGCTCAGTCCCCTCGTTCAACAGCCAGCGAAGAGTCATACTACTAATCGTTCTCACCGCTATCTGATTAAAAGTTCTCCTGGTCTTCCCTCTCAGTTTTGAGATTCTTCCAGAACCCCTGCTGATCCCCCGCAATCTCATTCTTTCCACATATGGGTTCTCAATCTGTTCCTCCGCCTTCTCCACCTGGTCCCACAAGCGCACGACCACCTCCCCCTTGTCCATAGGCAAGATACCACCAAGAGGTGCATTCCCTGCTAGCCTATCAGCCTGTTCATTCCCCCGTACACCCGCATGGCCAGGGCAAAATATCCATACAATTCTCACAATCTGTGACCTCTGAAGCGACGAGAGCCATTCCACACGAAACATTCCTTTCTCCACCTTGCTAAGCATATTCTTTGAATCCGTAATTAACACAACGTGTGTTGCAGTAGTCTCCTCTAGCCACCTGAATGCCACTGTTACTGCCTCCACCTCCATTCTCATGCTGGAGGTCGTAGTCTCATATGCCAGGCTCTTCTTTTTCAAGACTCGCCCATTAGCCTTTGCAATAAAGCCCCAGCCACTACGTCTGTTTCTCACCACTGACCCATCGGTGTAGATGACTATGTCACCTTGATGTGTGTTGCTCTGGATTAGCTGTTGCACTTCAAACTCAGTGCGGCCCGCTGCCCATTCTCTGCTCTCACGACCCAGTGTTATTATTACATTGTGCCAGTCCGTCATGTCATCCGGAACTTCAACCCACTCTCTTTCACGATTGATGGTCTCTAGATCACACACCTGACTTATAGAAAGTTCTGCCTGTGCCATCCAGGACCTGCCTCGTCTTAGTCTATGACCCTTTACCATATCCATTGCTGCATGCAGCGGGTGATCCCTGCCTGCGGCAACTCTCAGGTACCATTTGGCCTGAAGGCCAAACCAATCAGCTGAACCAATCTCAAACTACCCCAGATGACATAAGGAGTGTAGGGCAATGGATGCCCCAAATATTGCATTATTAAAAGCCACAAGTAAGGCACTACTCAAAACCACTGAATTGAAAAGCATACCTGCAAATAAAATCCACTAGCTGTCTCCAGAAACAGGTTCAGGCTGGCCTGAGCTTCAGCCTTCTTTGGATTCTAGGTAATCAAACAGAAAAAAATATAACAGATACTAAGCAAACCTACACACATCTAATAGATACAAAAAACAATTGCTGCTGTCTGATGCCAAGAAAAATCTCATTCCTATGGACATAAGACTAAAGCAGAAATACAGTGTGATATACTGTAAAATATACTACTTCATTAATGGTATATCTTCCATGTATAGGTCAGAAACGTGTCACTTCTTCTTCTGCACTGTATTCCCTATTGAAGGTTAGGCGCTCAGCCAACAGATGCCAAACTGCCCTATCTTTCTAATTATAAACAGTTCTACCATTTCATGTGCCAAGTCTGAGGATTATCCTTGGTGAGATGACATAGGATGGCAACCATGTAGTTTTTCCAGCATCACATTATACTTCTAGAATAGCCTCTCTTCATTATGGTTGGCTGAGTTATTTCTCTTATCCTTATATTTATGCTTGTTCATAGTTGGTTGGATTTTGCAGTTAAAGTATTCTACAGGAGTAGTGTAGTCAGTTCTTCTTCTTCTTCTTCTGCGTTCATCCGGATTTTTTTTTCGGATGTGACTGCGTTGTGCCTGTTTACAGCAGGGCTGCGTTCTTGCGCCGTTTGGCCGACACATCCGACTTCTGCGGGCATTTGTTGACCGGGTTAACCTTCCCTGGGGGTTTCTTAGGACGTTTGAATCTCACTGTTGTGGTGTTATCCCCCATCCTAGCTGGCCCATATAGAACAGCCAAAGACATCCTGGTCAACCCTCAAGGGAAGGCAGGGGCAGACCATGGGCATTCCCCGCCATCCAAGGAGGCTTCCATACTTGCAGAGCCATCACACAGCGCTCTGGTACTGGGCTCACCCAAGGAATCGTCACGTCCTGCACATGGCTGCTTAGCCTCACTTCCGTATATTGGGCCTTCTGTTCACCATAGGCTGTTCCTCCGGAAACCAGAAGAATGCAGTCTGCAGATGACATCCACACAGTGAGCTTTCGATTCGGACTTTCCATGTAATGGATTTGCTAGCCAAGCAATATTCCATTTCATGCCACTAGGACACTTTTCCACCTTTTATGAAGCCCACACAATGGGCTTTTGATTCGGACTTTCCACGTAATGGATTTGCTATCCAAGCAATATTCCATTTCGTGCCACTAGGACACTTTTTCCACCTTTTATGAAGCCCACACAGTGAGCTTTCGATTCAGACTTTTCACGTAATGGATTTGCTATCCAAGCAATATTCCATTTCATGCCTCTGGGACACTTTTGTAACCGACATACCTGTGTGTGGCAGTCTAAATACATCTTCATGCACCTTTAGATGTCAACCTGAATGTAGTTAAAGTAAGCTGTAGTCAACTTGAGCTTGTTGATATCTCCATAGAGCTTGTCCTCAAATGAAGCAGGCGTGGGCCAAAATATCTTTCTCTGTTCTGCATATATTGGGCACTCCTGCAGCAAATGTTTAGCTGTCATTTTACCAGTTCCACAATTACATTCATCGGTATCTCCTATCTTTAGTTTATTGAACAAGTGGTGTTTCAGCCTGTTATGTCCTGTGCGGAGTCTGAAGATTGCTACTTGTTCTCTTCGGTCGAGTTTGTAATATGCATCATCCTTCTGGTGGCCTGGATGCTCTGATTCCCATTTGGTTCTATAAGTGCTTTTTATAAACCTTTTTGCCTCATTATAGGTTATGTCTATGTCAGGCTGTGGTAATCGTCCACCCTCTTTTGCTAGTCTGTCAGCCTCTTCATTTCCAGGTATACTGCAATGTGATGGGATCCACTGTATTACAACTTTTTTGGATTTCTGGCATAGACCATGGAGTGCTGCTCTTAGGTCAGCTAGTTCTGTGCTGTTTTTGCTCTTCAGTATTGAGACAGCTGACTTTGCATCTGTGAAGATAGCTATTTGCTTCTCTTTATTTTCCTCCATCAAGAGCATTTCTGCTGCAGTTTTCAAAGCCTCTACCTCCGCTTTGAAGTTACTTGAAAATTTTCCAGTTGCCACTGACTGTGTTTTTATCACTCCATTTTTTAAATTAAGGAGAATTCCTCCTCCTCCATTTTTAATTGAATCTTTGGCTGATCCATCTGTATATGCATGGGTCCAATTCCTGCTTGGGTAATGTTCTTTTATGTAGTTGAGGGTTATTTTTCTTCTTTCGGTTTCATTCTGAGTGTTCTTTTTCTCAATACCAGGAATGTTTTCTATCATCTCAGGCAGTTGCTGCTGTCTCCAAGCTGGGAAGTTGTGTGCATTGTAAATGGGCTTGACTGTTGATATGTTAAGTATGGGATCTGCCCTAATCTTTTGTTTTGCAGTTTCTACAAAGTTGCTACGCTTCAGTCTTCCTTTTCCAAAACCATTAAACCTGTTATACATAGGGTGGTCTGTCAATCTTCTAAATTTTTCTGCTTGTTGCTGGGCTCTGCTATCTCTTCTGTCCTGCATTGGTTGTAAACAAGTGATCTTTTCTAGTTCATTAATAGGCGTTGTCTTCAGGCTTCCAGTTATGATTCGCATTCCTTGATTTTGGACTCTACTTATTTTGTTAAAATTTGACTTAGCTGCTGTTGCCCAAGCTGCAATGCCATATTCCAGTACTGGCCTCACCCGTCCAGTATATAACTTCTTGAGAACTTTCTCATCTGCTCCCCACGTTGTACCAGCAAGCTTTTTCATGATTGCCATTCTCTGCCTTGCTCTTGTTCGATTTTTCTCAACCTGTGTCTTCCATGTCAGGCGACGATCAAAGGTGACTCCTAGATAGTTTGGATTTTCTTCATGGTGCAATATTTTTCCATTCAATACCAGCTTAGATTGCTGGGTTTTATTTGAGAGGGAGAACACTGTGCATGTTGTTTTCTCCTCACTTATCTTCACTAGCCATGATTTTGACCAGTCCTCTAACGCTAATAAGGCTTGCTGTATTCTGCTGTTAGCTGTACTAATATATTCTTCAGATGTCCATATGGCTAGGTCATCTGCAAAGGAGGATGTGTGTACTCTGGCTGGAAAATTTTCTGTGATGTCATTTATATATGCTAGGAATAATGTTGGTGAAAGAACTCCTCCTTGGGGGACACCTTGCTCCAACAGCATCATTTTGCTTGTTTGTCCTTGTACTTTTGTCCTGGCAGTTCTGTTCTCAAGGTAGTGGCTGATCCATTTATACATTTTTCCACAAACATGCATTTTTTGCAGTTTTACTTTCAGTCCTTCCTTCCATACTTTATCAAATGCTTTTTCTAAATCTATCCAGACTGCTAGTGTGTGCTTTTTCTCTTGGAAGGCATCCTCTATTTCCTGAGCTATATAGGTTATTTGATCTTCAGTGGATCTGTACTTTCTGAATCCTGCTTGGTGTGGTGTTAAGAGTTTGTTTTCTTCCAGATGCCATGTTAGCCTGCCATTGATAATGCGTTCCATTAATTTTCCTACACAGCTAAGTAGACTGATAGGTCGATAGCCATTTGGTTCTTCCAGGTCTTTTCCTTTCTTTGGGACTGGTATTAGTATAGCTTCCTTCCATGCCTGTGGGACTATTCCTCTCTTCCAGCTGTTATTTAGGACTGCTAGTAGTTTCTTCTTTGCCTTGGTGCCTAGTCCTATTAGCATTCTCATTTGTGATTCCATCCTTTCCTGGTGATTTCTTCTTTTTTAGGGTATTCATTGCCTGTTCCATTTCTTCCATTGTTAGATTTGCCATCATATATTCTGCTGCTGTCTCTGTATTTCTATGATGTATCTGTTTGTCTTTGATTGCTTTCTTCTGTTCGGTTGTAATATCAATGTGGTTTGCATTTGCATAGTGTTCCATTAGTGCATTTGCAGCCTTTTTTCCTGTAAGCAAGGCATTTCCTTGTTTAATTGTTATTTGTTTGTTTCTAGGTCCTTCATTGTTCATGGCTTTCACTAGTTTCCATAGTTTGTTTCTATCCCTGTCAAAATTCAGGTTTTCTGTTTTTTCCCTCCAACAATCTCTTGTTGTTTGATTTACTGTTCTTTTATATTTTGCTGAGATGGCTTTGAGAAAGATGTTCGCTTCAATTGTTTGTTCTCTCTCTGCTGTCTTCCTGGCATCTTCAACTTTGTCCTCCAAACTTTGTAGTTCTTCAGTCCAGTATGGTTTGTAATTTTTCCTCGCTCCTCTTGGAATGGACTCAGTGGCTGCCTGTATTATCGCTCTGTTTAGACTTTCCACCATTTGCTTTATGTTGCCATATCGTGCATTTATGTTTTCACAATATTTGTCTGTTAGTATGGCAAATCTGTCCCAATCTGCTCGTTTGTAATTCCAGCGGGGCAAGGGCTTTTGCTCCTGTGGAACATACTCCATATTCATTACAAGCTTGATTGGTCTGTGGTCACTACCTGCTAATTGGTCCAGCACATGGCGATCAATTTTGTGGAGGATGTCTCCTGTGCAGAAAGCTAAGTCTGGAGTATAAGTGGTAAGCCATCTTCTGGAGTAGAAGCCACTTTGTTGAGTAGATGGAGATTTGAGTCTATTTCCCAGTCCTCCAATTCATCTCCTCTTTTGTCAGTATCTGGGTATCCCCATCTTTCTGAACGGCTATTAAAGTCTCCGACAATAATGCAGTTTGTGTCAGTTATTTTCATGTTTGAGAGTGTAAGATCCTTATCTGCTGGGCTATACAGATTGTAGATTCTTATTTTCACGTCCTTTATCATTATATCAACACCTATAATTTCTGTTTGGTTGTTAGAGATCACAGATACTTCGCTGCAAGGTATTGTATTTCGTGTAAGTATTAGAACTCCTCCTTTGTGTCCTTCGCGGTCAAAACATGTGGCCTGATATCCTCTGACTGAGAATTTGTGATTGGCGTTGAGGTGTGTCTCTTGAATGCATGCCACATCTATTCTATCTTTATGAAGACGCTGTGTTAGGGAGTCTTTCTTCTTGTAAACTCCTTCGGCATTCCACTGTAGTATGTTGAGTGTCCGGGGTATTTGGTCAATAGCTCTTAACCTACTCCTCTGTGCCTTGACTCCACAGCACAGGGGAAGGTGACCACCAGTAGTCATGGGTGGACCCCCTCGAGGCAGGGGGCCCGGCACTATCGCCGCCTGATGGGACTTCACGGGATTAGCACCATAACGATTAATAGACCATGGAGTGCTGCTCTTAGGTCAGTTAGTTCTGTGCTGTTATTGCTCTTCAGTATTGAGACAGCTGACTTTGCATCTGTGAAGATAGCTATTTGCTTCTCTTTATTTTCCTCCATCAGGAGCATTTCTGCTGCAGTTTTCAGAGCCTCTACCTCCGCTTTGAAGTTACTTGAAAATTTTCCAGTTGCCATTGAATGTGTTTTTTTCACTCCATTTTTTAAATTTAGGAGAACTCCTCCTCCTCCATTTTTAATTGAATCTTTGGCTGATCCATCTGTATATGCATGGGTCCAATTCCTGCTTGGGTAATGTTCTTTTATGTAGTTTAGGGTTATTTCTCTTCTTTCGGTTTCATGCTGAGTGTTCTTTTTCTCAATACCAGGAATGTTTTCTATCATCTCAGGCAGTTGCTGCTGTCGCCAAGCTGGGAACTTGTGTGCATTGTGTATGGGCTTGACTGTTGATATGTTAAGAATAGGATCTGCCCTAATCCTTCGTTTTGCAGTTTCTACAAAGTTGCTACGCTTCAGTCTTCCCTTTCCAAAACCATTAAATCTGTTGTACATAGGGTGGTCTGTCAATCTTCTAAATTTTTCTGCTTGTTGCTGGGCTCTGCTATCTCTTCTATCCTGCATTGGTTGTAAACAAGTGATCTTTTCTAGTTCATTAATAGGCGTTGTCTTCAGGCTTCCAGTTATGATTCGCATTCCTTGGTTTTGGACTCTACTTATTTTGTTAAAGTTTGACTTAGCTGCTGTTGCCCAAGCTGCAATGCCATATTCCAGTACTGGCCTCACCCGTCCAGTATATAACTTCTTGAGAACTTTCTCATCTGCTCCCCACGTTGTACCAGCAAGCTTTTTCATGATTGCCATTCTCTACCTTGCTCTTGTTCGATTTTTCTCAACCTGTGTCTTCCATGTCAGGCGACGATCAAAGGTGACTCCTAGATAGTTTGGATTTTCTTCATGGCGCAATATTTTTCCATTCAATACCAGCTTAGGTTGCTGAGTTTTAGTTGAGAGGGAGAACACTGTGCATGTTGTTTTCTTCTCACTTATCTTCACTTGCCATGATTTTGACCAGTCCTCTAGCGCTAATAAGGCTTGCTGTATTCTGCTGTTAGCTGTGCTAATATATTCTTCAGATGTCCACATGGCTAGGTCATCTGCAAAGGAGGATGTGTGTACTCTGGCTGGAAAATTTTCTGTGATGTCATTTATATATGCTAGGAATAATGTTGGTGAAAGAACTCCTCCTTGGGGGACACCTTGCTCCAGCAGCATCATTTTGCTTGTTTGTCCTTGTACTTTTGTCCTGGCAGTTCTGTTCTCAAGGTAGTGGCTGATCCATTTATACATTTTTCCACAAACATGCATGTTTTGCAGTTTTACTTTCAGTCCTTCCTTCCATACTTTATCAAATGCTTTTTCTAAATCTATCCAGACTGCTAGTGTGTGCTTTTTCTCTTGGAAGGCATCCTCTATTTCCTGAGCTATATAGGTTATTTGATCTTCAGTGGATCTGTACTTTCTGAATCCTGCTTGGTGTGGTGTTAAGAGTTTGTTTTCTTCCAGATGCCATGTTAGCCTGCCATTGATAATGCGTTCCATTAATTTTCCTACACAGCTAAGTAGACTGATAGGTCGATAGCCATTTGGTTCTTCCAGGTCTTTTCCTTTCTTTGGGGTTGGTATTAGTATAGCTTCCTTCCATGCCTGTGGGACTATTCCTCTCTTCCAGCTGTTATTTAGGACTGCTAGTAGTTTCTTCTTTGCCTTGGTGCCTAGTCCTATTAGCATCTCATTTGTGATTCCATCCTTTCCTGGTGATTTCTTCTTTTTTAGGGTATTCATTGCCTGTTCCATTTCTTCCATTGTTAGATTTGCCATCATATTTTCTGCTGCTGTCTCTGTATTTCTATGATGTATCTGTTTGTCTTTGATTGCTTTCTTCTGTTCGGTTGTAATATCAATGTGGTTTGCATTTGCATAGTGTTCCATTAGTGCATTTGCAGCCTTTTTTCCTGTAAGCAGGGCATTTCCTTGTTTAATTGTTATTTGTTTGTTTCTAGGTCCTTCATTGTTCATGGCTTTCACTAGTTTCCATAGTTTGTTTCTATCCCTGTCAAAATTCAGGTTTTCTGTTTTTTCCCTCCAACAATCTCTTGTTGTTTGATTTACTGTTCTTTTATATTTTGCTGAGATGGCTTTGAGAGAGATGTTCGCTTCAATTGTTTGTTCTCTCTCTGCTGTCTTCCTGGCATCTTCAACTTTGTCCTCCAAACTTTGTAGTTCTTCAGTCCAGTATGGTTTGTAATTTTTCCTCGCTCCTCTTGGAATGGACTCAGTGGCTGCCTGTATTATCGCTCTGTTTAGACTTTCCACCATTTGCTTTATGTTGCCATATCGTGCATTTATGTTTTCACAATATTTGTCTGTTAGTATGGCAAATCTGTCCCAATCTGCTCGTTTGTAATTCCAGCGGGGCAAGGGCTTTTGCTCCTGTGGAACATACTCCATATTCATTACAAGCTTGATTGGTCTGTGGTCACTACCTGCTAATTGGTCCAGCACATGGCGATCAATTTTGTGGAGGATGTCTCCTGTGCAGAAAGCTAAGTCTGGAGTATAAGTGGTAAGCCATCTTCTGGAGTAGAAGCCACTTTGTTGAGTAGATGGAGATTTGAGTCTATTTCCCAGTCCTCCAATTCATCTCCTCTTTTGTCAGTATCTGGGTATCCCCATCTTTCTGAACGGCTATTAAAGTCTCCGACAATAATGCAGTTTGTGTCAGTTATTTTCATGTTTAAGAGTGTAAGATCCTTATCTGCTGGGCTATACAGATTGTAGATTCTTATTTTCACGTCCTTTATCATTATATCAACACCTATAATTTCTGTTTGGTTGTTAGAGATCACAGATACTTCGCTGCAAGGTATTGTATTTCGTGTAAGTATTAGAACTCCTCCTTTGTGTCCTTCGCGGTCGAAACATGTGGCCTGATATCCTCTGACTGAGAATTTGTGATTGGCGTTGAGGTGTGTCTCTTGAATGCATGCCACATCTATTCTATCTTTATGAAGACACTGTGTTAGGGAGTCTTTCTTCTTGTAAACTCCTTTGGCATTCCACTGTAGTATGTTGAGTGTCCGGGGTATTTGGTCAATAGCTCTTAACCTACTCCTCTGTGCCTTGACTCCACAGCACAGGGGAAGGTGACCACCAGTAGTCATGGGTGGACCCCCTCGAGGCAGGGGGCCCGGCACTATCGCCGCCTGATGGGACTTCACGGGATTAGCACCATAACGATTAATTTTGATTTGTGACATCATGAATTAAGTTACCGGGAAGGTTAACCCGGTCAACAAATGCCCGCAGAAGTCGGATGTGTCGGCCTAACGGCGCAAAAACGCAGCTCTGCTGTAAACAGGCACAACGCAGTCACATCCGGAAAAAAAATCCAGATGAACGAAGAAGAAGAAGAAGAAGAATTAAGTTACATTGCACTGCTTTGTCAAGCCTGTGGCTCAGTACATCCGATTTCGACAAGCATTTATTCGGGATGCTTTCCCTAGCCTTTGACTGTCCCCAGTCTACCTACAAGGCAGCAGGTTTTACGTTGCACTGCTTTGTCAAGCCTGTGGCTCAGTACATCCGATTTCGACAAGCATGTGTTCGGGGTGCTTTCCCTAGCCTTTGACTGTCCCCAGTCTACCTACAAGGCAGCATGTTTGTGTGTCTCTTCGTCTGGTCCCTCTCCCTTGACCTGTCCGACATGGGTGGCCCTACCAGTAGCTGTGCTACCATCGGCATAGCTCTTGGGGTCATTGGGACGCACAAGCCCCTCTACCTCGTCACGGTGGACACACAGCAGAGGGGGTGTAGTCAGTTCCATGCTAACACTCTTTTGTTGCCTCTTACGACATGTATGGTAGGTTACATTGTCACTATTCTTTGCTTCTCTTAAGGGCCCCAGTAACATACAGGCAAAGGTGCCACTTAGTCAAGGTCTCTCCCTGCTCCCCTATCATCGGGAATACATGTCAGAGTCTCCCTGTTCTTGAATGTTATAATTTCTGGATGTTTTTATCTGCATACACACACACACACACACACAGATATATATATATATATATATTATATATATATATATATATATATATATATATATATATATATATATATATATATAGAGAGAGAGAGAGAGAGAGAGAGAGAGAGAGAGAGAGAGAGAGAGAGAGAGAGAGAGAGAGAGAGAGAGAGAGAGAGAGAGAGAGAGAGAGAGAGAGAGAGAGAGAGAGAGAGAGAGAGAGAAAGAGAGAGAGAGACGCACAAAACATTGTAATATTTAAATCTCTTACAGCGGTATCTGCTGTCATTTTACTACTTTGTTTCACAGATGTGATTACTTAATGCAGGGCCTGTGTCAAACATATCTGCTAGACATGTACAATGTTTCCTTGTTTTAAAATGTTAATAATACACAAAAATCAAGCAACTTTCACACAGATTAACACACATTTTGTTGGTCAACTTAGGAAGATGCTTCATCCTTTAAGAGTTGAGGGAGTAGCGAGTCTACCATTCCAACCTTTGCATTCCTACTATTCAACTTATACTGCGCTCTGTTCTGTCTGTCTGTTGTCACTGTTCATACAAAAACTACCCTAGTGCAAAAACTGTGCATACAAGTCTGCAATGTAATCATCTCTTCTGGCATCCATCTCACAAAACCAGATTTCATTAGCCAGTATTTTACTCATATAAATCTCTTAACTAAGTGCAAACAGTATTAACAGCAAATAGCACACCACCAGCAAACAAATGAACATAAAAAGTTTGAGAGCACGCATGTTTTCTGTGGCAGTTTATGGATGTGAGTCATGGACCAGTTCACAATTATACAGATTGAAAATTGGGGCTGCAAGTCAGCATGGCCGAATGGATAAGAACATGTGTTCTTAAACATCCAGTGTGCTAATGCTGAGGTATGGGGTTCAACCCTTACACCAGACAGTTGGACTAAAATGTTGACCTATCATCCTTGACTTGGGGACGTTAATTACAAGTACCTCTGAAGTCAGAGTGGGTTTACCTGATGGCAAGGGGACACTGTTAATAGGTAAAGCTAATCCACATGCAAAATTCAACCCAGCACTACTAGAAGTAGTATGTTTGGACTACGTTTGGGTTCAAAGCGAGTGAGCGCCAAAATAAAAATTGGGGCTTATGAAGTGACATTTTGTAAAAACATTCTTAGAATACAGTGGATCAAGAAGAAGACGAATACTGACATTGTGCAAGATAGTGCATCAAAGAAAAACTAGCTCATAATCAGTACCATACCTCAGAAACTGAAATACTTTGGCCATATTAAACATCACACTTAGAAAACACAGTCGTGGAAGGCTTGGTTTCTGGAAGCAGGGCATGGGTCAATAAGCCCGAAGGTGGACACGGGACATTAAAGACACCTTGGGTATGAAAGTGCATGATGGGAACTGACAAATGATCCCGAGTCTTTGCAGTGGGCTATAATGTGAGAGATGTTATGTAAAGGACCTGTTACATGAACAAAGCTCTTACCTGAGATATTATAAATTATTTTCTTAACTTTCTTTTACACATGCACACATAAACAGAAACATTTCTATTACAATTACTTGTCGATCTTTTGCTTGAGTCTGTAGGGTGTTGATCTGATTTTTGAAGGCATGGTTCCATCTAGATTGAGAGAAACAAAATTCATACCAAATGTAAACATACTGGAAGGAATCATGTCTTTCTCTCAGAACAATTACTAGGAAATACACACATTTCACCTGCAGTGAGCATATAAGAGAAGCAAAGAAAAGTAACCTACCATGTGTATTGTAAGAGTGAGATTGACTACCTTATCATGTAGACAATTTACTCTAAATTCAAAATAATTATGAAAAAAATAAAGAGAAGAAAAACTCAACCAATCAGGATGAAATGAGGCTCATCTCCTAGAAGAATATGATGTGATACTGAGAAAGCCGTAATGATAATACGACAGCTAACTCACCTCCCTTCATCTAGGAAAATCTCCGGAATTGGCACAAGGTATGTTAGAAATATGTATGAACTGAGGAAGACAGTGCAGACATTAAAGGAAATGAAATATAAGACTAGCATTTTCCTATTATGCAAAACAGAAGGGAGCAGGAAAGGCTAACCATTCATTTTCCACCACCTCCAATATTTCCTCATTAATCTATATTTCTTTCACCATAGTAGTTTTATCTGTATGAATTATCTTTGTTTTTGCTATGTTAAGATATAAGTTGTGATTTTCACTATTCTTTTGGGTTGAGGTTATTAGTTTTTCTATCCCATTCTGTGATGTGGATAGCAATACTGTATCATCAGCATACCGAATCTCTGGTATTTCATGACCACCGATATTTAGGGCATCATATTGCTATCTGGTTATATCATTTCGAAAGGGACCCTTTTAGACATCATGAAGTGTATTGGGTATAAGGTTTCAAAGCTGAACCCACTACAGAGTTGTGATGTGATAGGACTACCACACTGTGTAGGCCTGAATGTATGGAGGAATAGGTAGCTAGCCTGTTCCTGTTAGCGGGCAACGAGCGCAGATGTGAAACCCTTGTCCGACCACACTCGTGACATTATCTGCATAGCTCCCTATCAACTACACTCATGCACCCGCCATTGGGCATATGGTGCTGGTCCATATTTTATGAACCAATCATCACTCAATGGGTGATGTGATCAATATGCTTTTGGCTCATTTTACTTTCCAGAGCATTTCCCGATACCTATTTTTGGCTGGATTGAACAGGGAGCCCAGGTCAATGTTTTCAAATCCATCTGGATACATGAATACTGAGCCAGCAGTCAGACACTCTAGTTGTTGTGCTACTGCAGCTCCCATTCCTAACCACCACCATCATCATGTGCCATACCGATAAGCATGAGCAATCATGGTTCACCATCTCACTTGATCACCATGTCACATGATCACCAGTCCTGGATCGTGTGTGTTCTTGTCCCGATTATGCCATGTGACTAATACATCCAGATATCTATCTCTTTGTCTATTCCTTCTCTTTTTCCATCAAGTCTGCCAGCTGTCACTAAGTTTATCAGTTTCTTTCTCCTCATAAAGTGCCCCAAAATTCTTGAATGTCCATATTTAATTTCATTAATCAATTTATGGTTTTCATTTATTTCTTGAAGGTCTGCCTCATTCCACCCATGGTATTCTTGTAATTGTCCTCATAAGCCACATTTCCACTGCCATTAGATATTTCTCAGCTCGTCTGCTTACTGCCCACTCCTAAACTATGGGTCCTGCTGATGATAGATCATTACCAAACTTTACCCTATAATTGGCAAGTTATTGCTAAGTGTCCACTGAACATGTGTTCTATGAAAAGCCAATGTGCAGACATCAGCAATGTGAAAGTTAGTTGCCTATCCTTTACAGGATATAGCAGTCAACTCATTATTTTTGGCTGTTCATGATTCCTGGGCAAGTTTACGTTCAGTGATTTGCTACTGCTTTCTGAACGACCAGCGCTCATACTATTATAGGGAAACCAACGCAAGACAGGGTCTGCTGCCAAATCGCCTGCAGCTATGTTTCGAGCGCAGTATTACAGAATTACAAATTGCATCCGTAATCCCTTTGCCACAAAATGTGTGTTCTATGAAAAGCTGATTTGCAGACATCAGCAATGTTATGAATGCCAAAATGACAGTTTTTTTCTTTGCACTTACTTTAAGGCCCGATTTCGAAATTAGAAAACATACCCACACAATACTATCTTAACATGTATGATTCTGATACATGTACATCTGGATTCTGTTCAGTGCTACAGATGCTTATGCACTTTGCTGAGATTCTCCTTGTGTGATCCCTGGGAAAGATTGGGTTATGTGACAGTTTGTTCCATGCTCAGTCTTTAGAGGATAGGACATATTAGGACGGATGGTAGAATAACAAAGGACATCGTTTTGGTGAATTACAGATGGGTAAAAGATCTCAGGGTCGGCCTCTACCATGGTTTAAAAAATGTGTGTAAGCTGGAAATGACTGACATCGCACCTTGGGAGGAAGTCACTGCTGATTGTGTTGCATGGAGGGCAAAGATTAGAAATGGAATAAAGACAAAGTAGAAAAGATTGCAGATAGGCCACACACAGAGCGTGCAAGAAGTCAGATGGTGCGTGATGATGGAAATAACCATACATCCATTGTGGACTAACATTTACAGTGTAAATTGGCCTGATCAGTCACATTCGTTACCACCATAGGTTGTAGTTATCATGCCTTTTTTTTAAGCACAGTGTAACTATTGTCTGTCAATACGGCAAGGTGCCAGTCAATCCCTGGAAGGAGGCAAGCACTTATGAAGATATTTACGTGCAATGAAAGTAATCTTTTACCAAAAACAAAATCAAGCCAAGTTCATTTCTTCACTATGTTTAACACTTACAATTCCTGTTCCACCTTTTTATCGAGAGCATACTCCAGATCCAACAAGAGCATCTTCTTGTACAGATCCTCTAACTTCTGTCTGGTCACCCATAACTCTGAGAATGCTTTTCCTGATTCTAAGATAGAAACAGTGAAATAAATTAAGGAAGGTAAACTTGTTCCACACCATTAGGGCTGCGATAAAACAATCCAGGGAGCCCAGCCACCATGGCTCCTGGAAATTTTAACCGGCCTCTGAAAAATGTATCATTTTCCTAGCCCATATTGACCCCCGTGATGACGGTGAGAATCAGCAGTGGTTCGAATCGCATCTGTAACTTACGGGGTATGTGAGCCGGCCGCTCAGAAAGCAATGGCAAACTACTGAGCGTAATCTTGCCAAGAAATCAACATACAGCTGAAAGATGCTGGTGTTGACAGCGATGTCCTGTAAAGGATATGCACACAAAAAAATTGACCCCAAAAACTATGCTGGTCCCTGATAAAACGTGTTTGGTTCCTGAAATGTTTAGTTTTTTTTCTACCTCTAAATTAGGGCATAATTACATAGAGCTATCTGTCAGCAATAAAAGTGCAAATCACATCAAATCAAACCGGATTGCTGATATCAAGTCTAATTTTTCTGGTTGCCAAAATGGAACACAAGAGACCAAAATGACCAGTATTACTCTGGTGGCTTTCACTTTTTGAGAACTCTGGTGGCATTTTATCAGGTGTGTTTGACCCCAGAGATACACTGGCTGGTGTAAATCCAACCTCACCACTAACAAAAATAAACTCCTGGACCACTGCATTGGTAAGTGAGTGTACTAACTATTAAACCACCAAAACTCTAACAGGAAACAACTGGCAAGATAAATAATTTACCAACAGCCATTAGAGGAAGCTGTGGTAGCACAGTGGCTTGTATTGTGGCCTGTCGCTATCTGATTGAATCCCCATCGAGGCAGATTTTTTTTTTTTTTTTGCACTCGCTCTCTTTGAACTCAAGTGTAGTCCATACACGCTAATTCTAGTAGTGCTGTGCTGAATTTTGCGTGTGGATTAACTTCACCTATTATCAGTGTCCCTTGCCATCAGGTGAACCCACTCCGACTTCAGAGGTACTTGTAATTTACGTCCCTAAGTCAAGGGCGATAGGTTAACATTTTCAGTCCAACTGTCCAATGTAGGGGTTGAACCCCTTACCTTCGGCATCAGCACAGCAGATGTTTAAGAACATGCATTCTTATCCTTTCGGCCATGCTGACCTATGAGGCATATTGTTAAAACTGACCTGAGGTCCCAAGCTAATCCAGACTAAAATATGTACTGGGAAATATCTTGAGAGGAAATAGTGGTTGGTGTGATATTGACCACATCACCTACTGAGTGCCATATAGGGGCTAGCACCATATACCCAACACAGCCCAAGGCATGTAAAAGTGTCCTTAAAAGTCACCTGAAGACATTCTAGTGTAGCGGATTACGCACTAAATTATCAGTAGACACACAATCATTGCCTGGAGAGAATGGTGCGGGAGGAAGTGACCACAGGAAGTGACCACAGGATCTGGCCAACACTCATTTATCCAAGTAAAGGACAGACAGACACATAATCAGATTGCAACTGAGAACTCTTCGCTGGTTGCTGAGATGAGGATGGAACACACGACCACTTAGCTGGCAGGTAAGCATGAATTAAAGTGCACGCACCATTAAAAGACAACACAAGGTGAGAATAGCAAAAATATATCAGAAATAGACACAATAATTGAAAAAATAACTATTCATTAATTAAAGTGTAGGTAAAAACATTAATTAAATAACTAAAGCGGATAGTTATTAACTAGTACATAAATACGCTTAAACTATTGAAAATGGATGGAAGGCACAGCCAAAGAGATGCAGTTAGCAAATGATGGTTTGACAACTTATCTTACAATATGCAAATTAGAGCTGACCAAGACTGTTATGGTCACAGAAAACAAGATGTACCACTACAGTCTAGCTGAGAGAGTAGCCACGACAGAATGCAAACACAGTACCATACAAAGTTCAATGCAATGTGCCAGTTGAACAGTCAAAGCAACACAAAGTTCTCTTTCAGAACAAACAGAAAGAGAAGCTACTAAACATTATGATCAACAACTGAGTATAGACAACAGGGTTGGCATGAGACAGGCTACCTCAACAACAGAGTATAGACAACAGGGTTGGCATGAGACAGGCTACCTCAACAACAGAGTATAGACAACAGGGTTGGCATGAGACAGGCTACCTCAACAACAGAGTATAGGCAACAGGGTTGGCATGAGACAGGCTACCTCAACAACAGAGTATAGACAACAGGGTTGGCATGAGACAGGCTACCTCAACAACAGAGTATAGACAACAGGGTTGGCATGAGACAGGCTACCTCATCAACAGAATATAGGCAACAGAGTTGGCATGAAACAGGCTACCTCATCAACAGAGTATAGGCAACAGGGTTGGCATGAGACAGGCTACCTCAACAACAGAGTATAGGCAACAGGGTTGGCATGAGACAGGCTACCTCAACAACAGAGTATAGACAACAGGGTTGGCATGAGACAGGCTACCTCATCAACAGAGTATAGGCAACAGGGTTGGCATGAGACAGGCTACCTCATCAACAGAGTATAGGCAACAGGGTTGGCATGAGACAGGCTACCTCAACATCAGAGTATAGACAACAGGCCTGGCATGAGATAGGCTACCTCATCAACAGAGTATAGGCAACAGGGTTGGCATGAGACAGGCTACATCATCACACAGAAGACTAGCTGCGTAGTCGAACCAATCATCAACAAGTCTACAAAGAACTACAAAGAAGGGGGGCTGCGTGGTCTCGAGGTATGGTGTCCGCCTCGAGTGCTGGAGGTCCTGGGTTCAAGCCCCGGTGAAGACCGGGATTTTTTCACGTGGACTTCTAGTAATAAAATTTCCCCTGGTCTCTGGGTAGTGAAATCGGACGCGTGTGTGTATTGTTGTGCACGTAAAAAATCCCTTGGCAGTTAGAAATCGAAAAAGAGTTGCCTAACGGTGCTGTCCGGGCACAATTTTGAGTTAAAAATCTACCCAAACTATTTCAGGATCCTCGCCAGTGCTACAAAGTTCATGCACTGAGTTGAGATTCTCTGGACTCAGGTTTTAGTTAGGAGTAGAACGGAGCACTTATGGGTTACACCTGTGTGCTGTGATGTTGATCTGTCGACTAAACTAAACAAAGAACTTGGCAGGACTTAGTTGAAGGCTATTGCTAATGCTACATTTGGAGATGAAAGGCAGATTCTGTAGAAGACGAAGAAGACACATGTTTTGCTATCAGACCCTGCTACAGGACTTAAATAAAACAGTGAGATAAAATTAGATGACAATGTGACTTGCACACAAACTGGATTTCAGTGAGGTACAGTTGGGCAACATGAGTCTCTCTCATACCGATTCCACTAGATCCAGCAACAGGCCTTTGAGCAACCAAAACAGTTTATTTTAAACTGTGAAAATTATATTCACAAAATGAAAACTGTAAAACAAACAATTTTAATACATAATGAATGCCATCGTTAATCAATCAAATGTCATTTCTGTGATGAAGACTTCTTTCTTGCAATGAGTCATCAACACTTCCTGTGTCTGGCTGTGATAATACACTCTAGGTTATTCCCATCTGTTGATGCTTTGTTACAACTTCTACCATGGCTCACCCCTTACTCATCTGTCTTCGTTTTTATCATTATAACTTCTGGTAAATGTGACAAGTCCTGTAGCTGATATGAACTTCACATGTAAGAAAACTATCATACAAAATAATGACTCACCTGACATAGTATTCTTGACAGCATCTGCTTGCCTGAAAAACAAAACCACAAGTTTTAAATGACTGCGTCAACAGACATAGGCAGAATCAATTTTTTTTTGGAAGAAACATTTGCCAAATTTTCTGATCAAAACCATGTATTCCTTTGGTGAATTTCATAATATTTTCTGATTGTTATTGTATTTAACACATTTATGAGAAAAATTTCAATTTCTTTGTATACCTGGAATACCATACCCTAAGGAATAGTGAAAATCACAACTTATATCTTAACATAGCAACAACAAATATAATGCATACAGACAAAACTATTATGGAGACAGAAATATATGTTATGATGAAAAATTGGAGGTGGTGGAAGATTTTGAATATCTTACAGTCTTTAATTTCCAACAACGGTGACACAATGAAGGAAATTAAAAGACGAATATCTATTGCTCTTCAAAAACTAAAACAGCTGAATAAATTGTGGAGGGGGACAGATAGAACCACAAAAATTTGATTTTTAAGAGCATGCATCCTTCCCATTACAACATACGCCTGTCAGACCTGGAAACATAAACAATCTGAACAGCTCATCAATGCCTTTGAATATAAATGTTATAGATGGGTTCTAAGATATCTTGGATACAGAAAAGGACAAATTAATCCATATGACAAGATCTGAAGACGATAAAACAAAGAAAATTGAAATATTTTGGTCACTTGAAAATCATGAAAGTTTGGAGAGAACAATCATGGAGGGGTATATGCCCGGGAAGAGAGGAAGAGGAAGGCCAAAGGGAAGATGTATGCAGGATGTGGCAGCCGATCTCCAGATGGGTGTATTGGGTATGGGATATCTTGTTTATGACAGAGAAGTTCTCCGGATGGTTATTATGGGAGTAAGGTTCTGCAAGGGACATGCAGCTGAATGAATGAATGAATGAATGAATGAATGAATGAATGAATGAATGAATGAATGAATGAATGAATGAATGGAATACTTGGTCTCTCTTGCTGAAAATTTCTACATGTGCAATATATTGAATAGTAACTAGGTGACAACTATAGTGTAAGTCACTGTTCATTCTTTCACATAACAGGTTTCATTTACCACTGCAAGACTCCCACATGTCTTGACCTCTGTTTATTGTTAGTAGGACATGACTATTGGTTTACTCTTGAGATCAGTCGACATTATTTTTTTAAGAATTAGTCTGGCATCAGGATTTGGATTTTGACCTCAATTTACCGTATACACTATATCATCCAATGTATATGCTCCATAAAATAATATTCTAAAATATTCTATCACTCAACATTCGCCAGTTCAATTTTCGATCCATGTTGTTCCTGTCACGGACTCCAATCGACTGACTTTTTTTTAATGAGTCTTTTTAACTTCTCCATTCATTCAATGTGTGCAATCTCACTCAACGCATGCTGCACGATGAATACTTAACCTGAGCTCACTAGACTCATGTCACTGGTCTTCACCTGTTAACAAAATAACATAACTCCTACTCACTTTCTATGAACAACAGTCTCACAAATATACCTAAGGCTACTTATTTTTCTTCCATTCATGTTCAGTCAAAGCCATTGAGACTGTTTCTATGTGGATGTTGAACAGCATAACAACAACATACACCCTCTACCGTGCTCCTGTTTTTACCTCTAGGTATGACATCTAACAAATACACACAAATCTTGCTCAAAATATACCTCATAATTTGAGCAGCCATTGTGGAACTCATTCTGTCTGATTCTTGTAGAGCTTGCAAAATGACTTGCAAATGTCACCTCACAATAGCACAGGAAATCTAAAATTAATCAACAAAATACAAAATTAAACAAATACAAAATAAAGAATCAACATCATTGCATTTGGGACACTCCTACACATGCTTCGTTCCCTTCTTCAGCAACTAATGAAGCATTCTCATACTGTTGGCAATTGTAACAGCCTGGCTGAACGTCCATCTGTGTTTCCCTCAATGCATTTGTGTCATTCAGACCCTCTGCTCACACCAGTCTGACTCTTGGTGAGGGTTCTTTCTTTGTTCTGCTGCATTTTTGACACGATTCCAGACAGCTTTCATCACATCAGCTTTGTCATGATCTAGCTCACCGCCCAAAGGAGTGGCAGCAGCCAGTCTATTAGCTTGTTAATTTCCCTGCTCCCTATGCCCTAGGCAGAAAATACATAATACGCTTTTCACCCATGTCTTTTTGAGTTATGCAAGCCACTCTACACTGAACATTCATTCATTCAGTAGCATGTCCTTTGCAGAACCTCGCTCCCATAACAACCTTCCGGAAAACTTTTTGGTCATACACCCATCTGGAGAGATAATTTGCCACATCCTGCACCCATCTTCTCTTTGGCCTTCCTCTTCCTCTCTTCCCGGGCATATACCCCTCCATTATTATTCTCTCTAAACTTTCATGACGTTTCAAGTGACCAATCATCTTTATCATCTTTAGTAGCCAACCTTCTTCAATACTCAGATCTTGTCGTATGGATTCATTTGTTCTTTTTGCAAAATCAGTACTCTGGGAAATTGCCAGTACTAAGGACACTACTTTCTGAACTTAGCAGTCAGCATAAAGTCACCATACAGTGGATACCATCCCACTGTGGAGTACCCGGAAACGACAGAGCTGATCAATTGGCTAAGGAAGGAGCCAAAGAGGAACAGCCTGATGTGCCCGTTACATACCACCAAAAGAAAAGAATGATCAAATCAGTCAGAAAGCCACCAAAACCTGCTCAAGATGACTACCACATTATGGACAGACCAGAACAAGTCATTATTCTGCGCCTCAGAACAGGACACAATAGATTACGCAACCACATGTATACAAAATTCAAGATTGGTGAAACAGCCATGTGCACATGTGGATTGGCGTCGCAGACAGCAGAGCACATACTCCAAGACTGCCCAAAATATAACATATCTAGGCAAACCTTCTGGCCTAGAGAGACGACAGTGGAAGATAAACTCTATGGACCACTGTGTGAACTGAAAAAAAACAGTTCAATTCATGCAAGAGACGACATTGCAGATATAGACATATTTCAAGCGAACGAAAGAAGAAGAAGAAGAATTTGTTCTTTTCTGTATTGAAGATATTCTTAGAACCAGTCTGTAACATTTATAATCAAAGGCATTTATGCGCTGTACATTGAGCATACCAGTTTCTATTCTACATAGTATGTTTTGCCAGTTTATTACAAACACATCATTCTGATCTACTCTCCAGCCATTGTAATGCCCCCGTTACAGCCTCCATCTACTTTTTATCTGCTGAGAGTAGTGATATCTTATGCCAGAATCTCAATTCCTACACAGCATTCCTTAGCCTTTGCAGTGAAATCCCAATGACTCCATTTACCTTGCACCACATCAACTGGGCATGACTTGTCACTTCTCAGCTGTTGCTCAGACGCCTGTTTCATTTATTGTCCATCCCCGACACCTCTGCCTAACCTTATTAACACTCTTAGCAAGGCTTCCTTGTTGGGATGCACCATGGCACGTTCCTTTTCCTGCACTATCTTACTAATTTCAGACATGTCTAATCATATCTTCATTAAACTGTGCCATTAAACAAATGATGTTTTTCTTGCTCGCTTGCTTTGAACGAGCACAGTGCATACACACTACCTCTAGTAGCACTGGACTGAATTTTTATGTGGATTAACTTTTCCTATTAACAGTGTCCCTTGCCATCAGGTGATATATAATAAACTCCGACTTCAGAGGTACTTGTAATTTACATCCCCAAGTCAAGGACAATAGATCAACATTTTAGTCCAACTGTCCCATGTAGGGGTTGAACCCCTTACCTCTGGTTCAGCACACCGGATGCTTAAGAACACACATTCTTATCCATTTGGTCATGCTGACATCAAATGATATAGATACCCCAGCAACCTTTTATAAACAACAAACTAAGTACACACATGTATAGCTGGCCTGCTGCACAGACCAATGTCCATGATAGAACCTTAAACACATTCTTTAAGACTGCCCACTTACAGACAGCTATGCTGTCACACGTGGTCTAGATGGTGCAGAATTCAGAGTTTAAGCAGAATTTATGGGGCTTCCACAATGAAAAGAGAAGACAGCTGATTTCATACTGGCAGTAAGGCTACAGATGTGGACTGACCAAGACCTGAACACAGATGAAGCAGGAAGAGTTGAACAACAACCGTATGTAAGAACAGAATACAGTAAGTCAAGGATCCCTCTCCACACCTATAGATGAACTGAGTAAATGGTACCAGTCCCACACTGATAGACCAATCAGCACTGGGTGATGTGGTCTATATCACACCAGAAGCCTTTGCTTCCCAGAACATATTCAAGTACCCATTTGAGGCTGGGTACACCTAGGAGGGTGATTCAATTTTTAAAAATGCCTGTGCAATAAATAGTCAAGACTGTTGTAAAATAATATCTTTACATAGTTGTAGGGCTAAAAATGTGTGTGACTGCTAGAAGACGTTAGAGCAGGAAATGCTCATTATCTGATAAAGTTGCCTGTTTCATTGTACATACACAAGAATTGTCAGTCGCAATAAAATATGTTAGTACAAGAAACATGTTAATTGTTTGTTTTTGTTTTATTAAACTCAAGCATGCTACATCAGGCAAACCCACTCCGGCTTCTGAGGTACTTGTAATTTGCACCCCCACGTCAAGGACAAGAAGCCAACATTTTAGTCCAACTGTGTAGAGGTTGAACACGCTACCTCAGCATGAGCAAACTGGAAGTTTAAGAGCAACCACTCTTATTCATTCGGTCATGCTGACCTAACAAATGTTAATGAAATCCCCACTATCTTCATCAGGTACACACAAAAACCTCACAGCTTCCTCAACTGCATCAGGTACACACAAACACCACACAGCTTCCTCAACTTTACCAGGTACACACAAAAACCTCACAGCTTCCTCAACTGCATCAGGTACACACAAACACCTCACAGCTTCCTCAACTTTATCAGGTACACACAAAAACCTCACAGCTTCTTCAACTGCATCAGGTACACAGAAAACCTCACAGCTTCCTCAACTGCATCAGGTACACACAAAAACCTCACAGCTTCCTCAACTGCATCAGGTACACACAAACACCTCACAGCTTCCTCAAATGCATCAGGTACACACAAACACCTCACAGCTTCCTCAACTTTATCAGGTACACACACAAACCTCACAGCTTCCTCAACTTTATCATGTACACACAAACACCTCACAGCTTCCTCAACTTTATCATGTACACACAAACACCTCACAGCTTCCTCAACTTTATCAGGTACACACAAAAACCTCACAGCTTCCTCAACTTTATCAGGTACACACAAACACCTCACAGCTTCCTCAACTGCATCAGGTACACACAAACACCTCACAGCTTCCTCAACTGCATCTACCATGGCCGCTATTTCCTATACATATATAACGATTTTCTTCAGCCTCCTGAACCTGCAAGAGTGTTTCTGCTGCAAGAACAATCTTCCTCCTCCTCTTCATTATTCCATTTTCAAGGTGAGTTTGTTACACCCAGTTATAGAGTTTGTTACACCCAGTTATAGAGTTTGTTACACCCAGTTATAGAGTTTGTTACACCCAGTTATAGAGTTTGTTACACCCAGTTATAGAGTTTGTTACACCCAGTTATAGAGTCTGCTACACCCAGTTATAGTCTGCTACACCCAGTTATAGAGTTTATTACACCCAGTTATAGAGTTTGTTACACCCAGTTATAGAGTTTGTTACACCCAGTTATAGAGTTTGCTACACCCAGTAATAGAGTTTGCTACACCCAGTTATAGAGTTTGTTACACCCAGTTATAGAGTTTGTTTCACCCAGTTATAGAGTTTGTTTCACCCAGTTATAGAGTTTGCTACACCCAGTTATAGAGTTTGTTACACCCAGTTATGTTTGCTACACCCAGTTATAGAGTTTGTTACACCCAGTTATGTTTGCTACACCCAGTTATAGAGTTTGTTACACCCAGTTATGAGTTTGTTACACCCAGTTATGTTTGCTACACCCAGTTATAGAGTTTGCTACACCCAGTAATAGAGTTTGCTACACCCAGTTATAGAGTTTGCTACACCAAGTAATAGAGTTTGCTACACCCAGTTATAGAGTTTGTTACACCCAGTTATAGAGTTTGTTACACCCAGTTATAGAGTTTGTTACACCCAGTTATAGAGTTTGCTACACCCAGTTATAGAGTTTGCTACACCCAGTTATAGAGTTTGTTACACCCAGTTATAGAGTTTGTTTCACCCAGTTATAGAGTTTGTTTCACCCAGTTATAGAGTTTGCTACACCCAGTTATAGAGTTTGTTACACCCAGTTATGTTTGCTACACCCAGTTATAGAGTTTGTTACACCCAGTTATGTTTGCTACACCCAGTTATAGAGTTTGTTACACCCAGTTATGAGTTTGTTACACCCAGTTATGTTTGCTACACCCAGTTATAGAGTTTGCTACACCCAGTAATAGAGTTTGCTACACCCAGTTATAGAGTTTGCTACACCCAGTAATAGAGTTTGCTACACCCAGTTATAGAGTTTGTTACACCCAGTTATGTTTGCTACACCCAGTTATAGAGTTTGTTTCACCCAGTTATGTTTGCTACACCCAGTTATGGAGTTTGCTACACCCAGTAATAGAGTTTGCTACACCCAGTAATAGTTTGTTACACCCAGTTATAGAGTTTGCTACACCCAGTTATAGAGTTTGTTACACCCAATTACAGAGTTTGTTACACTTATAGAGTGTCTAACTTTAGCATGCAATTGAGTCAGGTTTTCTTCCTATAGGCATATACTTAACAAAAGTCTTAATCGAGAGGATAGGCTTCACTGCCCCGGGTTTTATCCCATATGGCTCAGTCTTTTTCTGCAGGGCGGCCTGCAGAAAACATCGCAAAAAGCATGAACTCCATAGCTCCAGTAATGACCCCCAGGAGTCTCCGAGAAATATGCACTTGTGAACCAAAAGACATAGCCCGGAATTGAACCCTGAACCCTCGGAGCGAGAGACAGACGACTTGACCACTTCGCCATGGAGACTCCCATAACAAATACTATCCAAGGTAATGGGCTCCTGTGGATAGATTTTTCTTTCCTAAAATTCTTCCCAGGGCAGTATTATTATTATTTTGTTTCTTTTTGCACCCTCTCACTTTGAACTCAAGCGTAGACCGGTGTGCTGATGCCAAGGTAAGGGGTTCAACCCCTACACTGGACACTTGGACTAAAATGCTTGATCTATCATCCTTGACTTGGGGATGTAAATTACAAGTACCTCTGAAGTCAGAACGGATTTGCCTGATGGCGAGGGGCACTGTTAATAGGGAAAGCTAATCCACATGCAAATATCATTCCAGCTCTACTAGAAATAGTGTTATGGACTATGCTTGAGTTCACAGCGAGCGAGTACCAAAATAAAATAATAATAACTTCTTTCTATTCCTGATGGACCATGACATTTAGTTCTTTTCAATCATGTTCCTGTATTCTAAGTTTACACTGAGTTCAACATGAGTTAATTTAGGACAGTTGTGAATAAGATGAAAGGTAAGTTATCAGTTTAAAACTTTAAACTGAACACAACTGAATAAATACACATCAAAAGTATGGCATGGAGTTCCCTCAAAACCATTGGGTTTATAAAATCTTGTATCCTGACTCTCAAAAACATTAGATTTTAAACATCATCATTATCAACTGACACAGTTCATGTCTCTCCACAAATCCCAGTTCTTCATGTTCTGGATCAACTCTGCTGATATCCCTCCATGTCATTGTCTCAATTCAGGATCATTTATCTCGACCTGCCTCTTCACTCAATGATCTCTCCAGTCATCATGATGTTTTCCAATACCTCTCGTCTCATTATATGACCAAAGAAAGACTAAACAAATTGTGCAAGATAAGTCTAGTGAGTGATGTGAGTCACATAATGAATCACCCTAAGTCTCAGATTAAATTACTAAGTTACTTAGCTAAGTTATTGACAAGATAAATTCTTTGACTTTAAGGAACCTTTCAAAGAGTTTAACTCTGAGGACGTAATGATACATGATTTTTCTCTGAGTTTTAATTGTTAAAGATTGTAAGTTTGGAAGTGTCTATTCATAGGGCCCTATGTATAAACAAAGTGTCTATTCATAGGGCACTACGTGATTTGCCAAGTCACGTGACTTATCATCAGTTTGTGGCTATATTCAATATTTTCGTTGACTGGAAAATGTGTCGTCAGTAGCATAGTTGATAGTGCGCCCACCTGATGAGCGGGAGCGAGGTTCATTTCCTTGCCGGATAATTTTTTTTTTTTTAATTGTTCAGCAATTAATTGGATGGAAGTCAAATGTCAATCGTTCGTTTCCTTGCCGGAAATTTTTTTTTTAATTGTTCAGCAATTAATTGGGTGAAAGTCAATCCTTTATCTCTTTGGGTATTTAGACTTGTGCTGTTTAAAGTGAGTGTAAGTTAGTTAGTCTTTCTTCTTGAGCCCTGACTTTACTGGATTTAGGTATCAGTACAGAGCAGGGTAGGTGGTCGCTTCTATAATCCCCAAGTACACTCCATTTTATGTCTGATGCCGCCTCTTTTGATACAAGACCAGTTTCTCCAGTATTTGTCCTCGTTGCTTTGCACTACGGCAATTCCAATACCCAACCCGTTCCTTTTCCTTCCCCCCTCTCCCCTACCTCTTCTTCTCCGCTCCCCACTGGCTGTTGTCAAAAGTATCGAGCACAAAGCACGTACTCCGTTGCTTCAGCGATAATTCTTTGTATTATTCATAGTTGGTTAGGTAGGTGGGTAGTTAAGACACGAAAGTGGTTAAGTAGGCAGGTAGGTGGGTTGTTAGACAGATAGATGGTTAGATAGGCAGATATGTGGGTAGGTAGACAGGTAGGTAGTTAAGTAAGCAGGTATGTGGGTAGCTAGGCAGGTAGGTGGATGAGTAGAGTCAGACACACGCATACATACACACAGAGAGTCAGCCAGACATACATATGGAAAGACAGACAGACAGTTTGTTAGACAGAGATTCAGATAGACATATATACAAATGGAAAGTGAGACAAGTGGACATATAGAGAGGCATACAGACAGGTGGACATATAGAGAGGCATACAGAGTATAACTAAGTATAAAGTATCGATTCATAGGGCCCTATGTATAAACAAAGTGTCTATTCATAGGGCGCTATGTATAAACAAAGTGTCTATTCATAGGGCCCTATGTATAAACAAAGTGTCTATTCATAGGGCCCTGTAATAAACTCTATATAAGTTTTAAGGTTGTTTTCTCGGTTTTAAACAAACAGTATACTGTTTTTATATGCAGACATATCAATTGTCACAGAACCCTTACTGCCACTGAAACAGTAGATAAACAAATTAGTAAATACTGCTCATAGAAGTAGGAAAAAGAATCATCTACTCTCTACTTCTAGGAGAGTAAATAAATACTTGTGAATTAGTTCATGTGTTATGTTGACTTTATAGGTGGTGAAAATTGTAATAATATTTACAGTTTATATCCAACACAAAAATGAAACAAGAAGTTCAGCTGACGTTATCCCATCCCAAACACACGGCAATATCGGCCAAAGATAGTGCCCTCCCGGACTTTATCGTAAAGTTTAGTTTATGGTTTACTTACTTTACAAATAACAAACTACGCACATTGAAAAATGTGACCTGGATTTATCTTAAAAATTTATCATAATGAATCCGACACACGATAGAGGGATGAATTACTAAGTACTTTAACTACGTACGTTTCTGACTGTAAAAATCCTTAAACTATCTTTTATAAAAGCACCAAATAGACAAAGATTCTAGACAGAACTACCACCGGCAGTCAATCGTAGATTAGTTGGTTACCGAGTTACTGTTTTGAAAAAAAAAACTTTTGTCTTCTTTCCAACGACGAACAGTCGCTTATTCACTGCTCGTTTCGTCCCCAGTCTCAATGGATTAAAAGCTCCCTCATGTCGTTAATATCAATAGTTCTTACTGCATAATAATATTACAATGTACCCTTACATTCATGCCAACACAAGTTGTTAAGTAGAAATCTTGTCTAGATACTTCCAACATAATCATTCGCCAGCAATGTTAACAAAGTAGATTGCCCTTACTTGCTTCCGGATGCACCAGTTTTTTTAAAACAAGAAGTGAAACGAAAGTTCAAAATAAATTTACGCCCTTAAATAGAATGTGACACACAAAAAGTACAGTATTTTGAATTATTATTAATATATTTCTTTGTTTTCACGTTAAGAAAGATTTGTAAATATGTCTTACTTGGTATTTCCAGAAACCTATAAGTAGGGTGCGAGATCTTGTCACTGAGAAATTGAGATGTTTCTCTTAGAATAAAGATGTCACACAAATTAATGTCACGCATCATCATTACCTTTAGCATCCTCTACCCTGTCAATTGGTGTAGGTGTTTATGTCTCTTCGCAGATTTCTGTTCTTGATGTTCCTGATAAACTCTCTTCACGGTATTTCTGAACGCCACAGTCTCAGTCCATCCAGAGTCATTTCTCCCTGTCTATCTCCAGATCTTCTCCCAATGATATTTCCAGTTGTCACGATGTTTTCCAGTACTTCTCTTCTCATGACAATACCAATGGACATTGTCTCTTTTAGATAGTTGTAATAGTGTTTTACTTATAATAATCTCTTTCAGGTAATTGCTGTTAGTTAATTTTACAGTTCAAGTTATTGGCAACATTCGTCTCATGAACCACATCTGCGTTGCTTCCAAGCTTTTCCTAATTTTTTCATTTACGTACAATGATTCACCGCCATACAGCAAACCAAGTTGTGTATCGCAGTGCTTTATTTCTGACATTAATGGCTTATTGCATAAGATATTTTTCACTTTCTGAAATGCAGCTTTTGCTTGACAAATACTGATCGTAATATATGTCACAAGTTAAACAGAAAGTTACACTGAAAGTCTAGAAAGAGCTCGATTTAATTAAAT
Source organism: Cepaea nemoralis (assembly GCA_014155875.1). Lineage (NCBI taxonomy): Eukaryota > Metazoa > Mollusca > Gastropoda > Stylommatophora > Helicidae > Cepaea > Cepaea nemoralis. The sequence goes on along the minus strand of JACEFZ010010298.1, from coordinate 18,145 downwards.
CTTTAATCTAATAGAAGAGAATCGGATCAAACAGATGTCCTGAATGCTCTTTTGGGGACAGTGAATTATATCATTAAAAAGCAGGGACCGTCCGAGAAAATCGTCTTACAACTTTATTTATAATTAACGCCGTCACACGATGGTTACGTTTTCATATAAAATACTAGCTGACCCGGCCCGGCTTCGCCCAGGCCCTGGAGGGGATCTATCTATCTATCAGTCTGTCTGTCTGCTTGTTTGTCTGTCTGTCTGTCTGTCTGACCCGGCCCGGCTTCACCCAGTCCCTGGTGGGGAGCATCTCATTTAATTCATATAAGTAGTCATATAAGCTCTCCCGTTCCCGACTATCTGTCTGTCTGTCTGTCTGTCTGTCTGGCCCGGCTTCACCCAGTCCCTGGTGGGGAGCATCTCATTTTATTATATACGTAGTCATATAAGCTCTCCCGTTCCCGACTATCTGTTTGTCTGTCTATCTGTCTGTCTGTCTGTCCCGGCCCGGCTTCACCCAGTCCCTGGTGGGGAGCATCTAATTTAATTCATATACGTAGTCATATAAGCTCTCCCGTTCCCGACTGTCTGTTTATCTGTCTGTCTGTCTGACCCGGCCCGGCTTCACCCAGTCCCTGGTGGGGAGCATGTCATTTAATTCATTCATATAATTAGTCAAATAAGCTTCCGTTCCCGACTATCTGTCTGTCTGTCTATCTATCTGACCCGGCGTGGTTTCGCCCAGCTCCTGGCGCACAGTAACTTAAAAGAATGTCCTTCCACTCACCATTCATTATTTTTAATGAAAACTGTTTTTAATCACCGACATGAAAGTTGATAAGTTCTTTAAGCAGAATTTCCGATTCCGATTTGTCGAAAAAAAAAGAAACTTTTCACCTCGTTCAACCCGTCTCAATGACGTTGGTTATAGTTGTGGTGGTTCATAGTGCGGTATAGGTTTTATGGTCTTTTGTGCGTTAGACAGCTTCTATTACTGCCTGTCTGGCCGAGTTCCTCTTTTTTGCCATCCTTTTTGCTTTTGTCGTTGTTGCTGGTGTGTCTGCTATCATTATCGGTTTGCCCATCCCTCTCGTTTGGTGTCTTCTTTTCCGGAGCTGACCTTGGGGGCTGGGGAGGGGCTGTCTTTTTTCATCTGTTTTCTTGGGCTTGTCCTGGGGAGGGGGGGGGGCGCCTGTTATCGTCTGGGCTTGTTTTCTTGGTTCAAAGGTTAAGCAGAAAAAGATGGGTTACAATAGTTAGTTAGTTAGTTAGTTAGAAAAAGATGGGTTACAATGTTATGCATTATGCATTATTTTTATGCAAACTTTGAAAATGCTTTAAAGATTATATAATTATTTATTATAACTCATATGCCTAAAAATAACTATAGACAAAGAGTTTAACAATAGTGCAAGTAAGTCCAACAATATGACTATAAAGTATATAGAAATGTTATTAAAAGTTATGCCCCTTGAAATAACTTTTCTAGAGTGAAGTCCCCCTGCTATATAGACATTATATAATGAAAATGGAAAAGTAAATGTTATTAAATAAGTAGAAGATTTTACACTAAGAAACTATTATAGTCGGTTGCACAGGAATGAAAGGAAGACGTGTAGAAAATTTCATCTCAATCGGATGTACCGTTATCGAACGCATCCAATACATAAATACCCACAAACACACAAACAAAGCCACATACACTCTGTTTTATAGATATAGATGCTACCGGGCAGAAAGATAACACGAAAGAACGTGTGTATATAACAGTAACACTATATGCAGGGAATAAAACCATGAGTTAAAACAGTGATACAACAACTTAATGCACATACATGCGAATCAACAAATAAAACATATAATCACAAATTCACTTTAATAACAACAACGCTCATTTTGAAAGTTCGTTAATAGCTCTCTCTCTCTCTCTCTCTCTCTCTCTCTCTCTCTCTCTCTCTCTCTCTCTCTCTCTCTCTCTCTCTCTCTCTCTCTCTCTCTCTATCTATCTATCTATCTATCTATCTATCACACACACACACACACACACACACACACACACAACGCAATGCAAATTTGCTTGCTTGCTTGTGTTCGTTGGCTTTGTTGAGTTGCCCCAGCTTCAGCACACCAAGTACTTATGCGTTTGAGTTCGGTTTGCAGTTCCACAGCAACCTGATCTCTATCCTTACAATGGCGATAGGCCTACACTAAAACATCGTCGGTATATGACAATGTCCTCCCCGGTTCAGTGATCTGCTCGCTGGTGATTCTCACAGTGTAGGCGTTGAACAGCATCGGAGATAAAGGTTATCCCTATGGTAGGCCAGGATATATTTTTGTTGGTTCCGACGTCCAACTGCCACATCTAAAAACTAATTTCCGTTGGAAGAGGGCTGCAGCGATCCAGCTAAGGAGGAACAGACATATCTTGAGTTCTTCTTCTTCTTCTTCGTTCATCCGGAGTTTTTTTTCGGATGTGATTGCGTTGTGCCTGTTTACAGCAGAGCTGCGTTCTTGCGCCGTTAGGCCGACACATCCGACTTCTGCGGGCATTTGTTGACCGGGTTAACCTTCCCGGGGGTTTCTTAGGACGTTTGACTCTCACTGTTGTGGTGTTATCCCCCATCCCAGCTGGTCCATATAGAACAGCTAAAGATCCTGGTCAGCCCTCAAGGGAAGGCAGGGGCAGACCATGGGCATTCCCCGCCATCCAAGGAGGCTTCCATACTTGCAGAGCCGATACATAGCGCTCTGGTACTGGGCTCACCCAAGGAATCGTCACGTCCTGCACATGGCTGCTTAGCCTCACTTCCGTATATTGGAGCCTTCCGTTCACCATAGGCTGTTCCTTCCGGAAACCAGAAGTATGCAGTCTGCAGATGACATCCACACAGTGAGCTTTCGATTCGGACTTTCCATGTAATGGATTTGCTAGCCAAGCAATATTCCATTTCGTGCCACTAGGACACTTTTCCACCTTTTATGAAGCCCACACAGTGGGCTTTTGATTCAGACTTTCCACGTAATGGATTTGCTATCCAAGCAATATTCCATTTCGTGCCACTAGGACACTTTTCCACCTTTTATGAAGCCCACACAGTGGGCTTTTGATTCGGACTTTCCACGTAATGGATTTGCTATCCAAGCAATATTCCATTTCGTGCCACTAGGACACTTTTCCACCTTTTATGAAGCCCACACAATGGGCTTTTGATTTGGACTTTCCACGTAATGGATTTGCTATCCAAGCAATATTCCATTTCATGCCTCTGGGTCTTCATGCACCTTTAAATGTCAACCTGTATATAGTTAAAGTAATCTGCGGTCAACTTTAGCTTGTTGATATTTCCATAGAGCTTGTCCTCAAATGAAGCAGGTGTGGGCCAAAATATCTTTCTCTGTTCTGCATACGTTGGGCAATCCTGCAGCAAATGTTTTGCTGTCATTTTTCCAGTTCTGCAATTACATTCATCGGTATCTCCTATCTTTAGTTTATTGAACAAGTGGTATTTCAGCCTGTTATGTCCTGTGCGGAGTCTGAAGATTGCTACTTGTTCTCTTCGGTCGAGTTTGTAATATGCATCATCCTTCTGATGGCCTGGATGCTCTGATTCCCATTTGGTTCTATAAGTGCTTTTTATCAACCTCTTTGCCTCATTATAGGTTATGTCTATGTCAGGCTGTGGTAGTCGTCCGCCCTCTTTTGCCAGTCTGTCAGCCTCTTCGTTTCCAGGTATACTGCAATGTGATGGGATCCACTGTATTACAACTTTTTTGGATTTCTGGCATAGACCATGGAGTGCTGCTCTTAGGTCAGTTAGTTCTGTGCTGTTATTGCTCTTCAGTATTGAGACAGCTGACTTTGCATCTGTGAAGATAGCTATTTGCTTCTCTTTATTTTCCTCCATCAGGAGCATTTCTGCTGCAGTTTTCAGAGCCTCTACCTCCGCTTTGAAGTTACTTGAAAATTTTCCAGTTGCCATTGAATGTTTTTTTTTCGCTCCATTTTTTAAATTTAGGAGAATTCCTCCTCCTCCATTCTCTATTGAATTTTTGGCTGATCCATCTGTATATGCATGGGTCCAATTCCTGCTTGGGTAATGTTCTTTTATGTAGTTTAGGGTTATTTCTCTTCTTTCGGTTTCATGCTGAGTGTTCTTTTTCTCAATACCAGGAATGTTTTCTATCATCTCAGGCAGTTGCTGCTGTCTCCAAGCTGGGAACTTGTGTGCATTGTGTATGGGCTTGACTGTTGATATGTTAAGAATAGGATCTGACCTAATCCTTCGTTTTGCAGTTTCTACAAAGTTGCTACGCTTCAGTCTTCCCTTTCCAAAACCATTAAATCTGTTGTACATAGGGTGGTCTGTCAATCTTCTAAATTTTTCTGCTTGTTGCTGGGCTCTGCTATCTCTTCTATCCTGCATTGGTTGTAAACAAGTGATCTTTTCTAATTCATTAATAGGCGTTGTCTTCAGGCTTCCAGTTATGATTCGCATTCCTTGATTTTGGACTCTACTTATTTTGTTAAAGTTTGACTTAGCTGCTGTTGCCCAAGCTGCAATGCCATATTCCAGTACTGGCCTCACCCGTCCAGTATATAACTTCTTGAGAACTTTCTCATCTGCTCCCCATGTTGTACCAGCAAGCTTTTTCATGATTGCCATTCTTTGCCTTGCTCTTGTTCGATTTTTCTCAACCTGTGTCTTCCATGTCAGGCGACGATCAAAGGTGACTCCTAGATAGTTTGGATTTTCTTCATGGCGCAATATTTTTCCATTCAATACCAGCTTAGGTTGCTGAGTTTTAGTTGAGAGGGAGAACACTGTGCATGTTGTTTTCTCCTCACTTATCTTCACTAGCCATGATTTTGACCAGTCCTCTAGCGCTAATAGGGCTTGCTGTATTCTGCTGTTAGCTGTACTAATATATTCTTCAGATGTCCATATGGCTAGGTCATCTGCAAAGGATGATGTGTGTACTCTGGCTGGAAAATTTTCCGTGATGTCGTTTATATATGCTAGGAATAATGTTGGTGAAAGAACTCCTCCTTGGGGGACACCTTGCTCCAACAGCATCATTTTGCTGGTTTGTCCTTGTACTTTTGTCCTGGCAGTTCTGTTCTCAAGGTAGTGGCTGATCCATTTGTACATTTTCCCGCAAACATGCATTTTTTGCAGTTTTACTTTCAGTCCTTCCTTCCATACTTTATCAAATGCTTTTTCTAAATCTATCCAGACTGCTAGTGTGTGCTTTTTCTCTTGGAAGGCATCCTCTATTTCCTGAGCTATATAGGTTATTTGATCTTCAGTAGATCTGTACTTTCTGAATCCTGCTTGGTGAGGTGTTAAGAGTTGGTTTTCTTCCAGATGCCATGTTAGCCTGCCATTGATAATGCGTTCCATTAATTTTCCTACACAGCTAAGAAGACTGATAGGTCGATAGCCATTTGGTTCTTCCAGGTCTTTTCCTTTCTTTGGGACTGGTATTAGTATAGCTTCCTTCCATGCCTGTGGGACTATTCCCCTCTTCCAGCTGTAATTTAGGACTGCTAGTAGTTTCTTTTTTGCCTTAGTGCCTAGTCCTATTAGCATTTCATTTGTGATTCCATCCTTTCCTGGTGATGTCTTCTTTTTTAGGGTATTCATTGCCTGTTCCATTTCTTCCATTGTTAGATTTGCCATCATATATTCTGCTGCTGTCTCTGTATATGTATGATGTATCTGTTTATCTTTGATTGCTTTCTTCTGTTCAGGCTGTAATATCAATGTGGTTTGCACTGGCATAGTGTTCCATTAGTGCATTTGCAGCCTTTTTTCCTGTAAGCAAGGCATTTCCTTGTTTAATTGTTATTTGTTTGTTTCTAGGTCCTTCATTGTTCATGGCTTTCACTAGTTTCCATAGTTTGTTTCCATCCCTGTCAAAATTCAGGTTTTCTGTTTTTTTCCTCCAACAATCTCTTGTTGTTTGATTTACTGTTCTTTTATATTTTGCTGAGATGGCTTTGAGAGAGATGTTCGCTTCAGTTGTTTGTTCTCTCTCTGCGGTCTTCCTAGCATCTTCAACTTTGTCCTCCAAAAATTGTAGTTCTTCAGTCCAGTATGGTTTGTAATTTTTCCTTGTTCCTCTTGGAATAGACTCAGTGGCCGCCTGTATTATTGCTCTGTTTAGACTTTCCACCATTTGCTTCATGTTGCCATATCGTGTATTTACGTTTTCACAATATTTGTCTGTTAGTATGGCAAATCTGTCCCAATCTGCTCGTTTGTAATTCCAACGGGGCAAAGGCTTTTGCTCCTGTGGAACATACTCCATATTTATTACAAGCTTGATTGGTCTGTGGTCACTACCTGCTAATTGGTCCAGCACATGGCGATCGATTTTGTGGAGGATGTCTCCTGTGCAGAAAGCTAAGTCTGGAGTAGAAGTGGTAATCCATCTTCTGGAGTAGAAGCTCGGTGTGTCATCCGCTTTGTTAAGTAGATGGAGATTTGAGTCTATTTCCCAGTCCTCCACTTCATCTCCTCTTTTGTCAGTATCTGGGTATCCCCATCTTTCTGAACGGCTATTAAAGTCTCCGACAACAATGCAATTTGTGTCAGTTATTTCCATGTTTGAGAGTGTAAGATCCTTATCTGCCGGGCTATATAGATTGTAAATTCTTATTTTCACGTCCTTTATCATTATATCAACACCTATAATTTCCGTTTGGTTGTCAGAGATCACAGATACTTCGCTGCAAGGTATTGTATTTCGTGTAAGTATTACAACTCCTCCTTTGTGTCCTTCGCGGTCGAAACGTGTGGCCTGATATCCCTCAACTGAAAATGTGCGATTGGCGTTGAGGTGTGTCTCTTGAATGCATGCCACATCTATTCTATCTTTATGAAGACGCTGTGTTAGGGAGGCTTTCTTGTTATAAACTCCTTCTGCATTCCATTGTAGTATGTTGAGTGTCCGGGGTGTTTGGTCAATAGCTCTTAACCTACTCCTCTGTGCCTTGACTCCACAGCACAGGGGAAGGTGACCACCAGTAGTCATGGGTGGACCCCCTCGAGGCAGGGGGCCCGGCACTATCACCGCCTGATGGGACTTCACGGGATTAGCACCATAACGATTAATCTTCATCTGTGGCATCATGAAATGATAAAGTTACGTTGCACTTCTTTGTCAAGCCTGTGGCTCAGTACATCCGATTTCGACAAGCATTTGTTCGGGATGCTTTCCCTAGCCTTTGACTGTCCCCAGTCTACCTACAAGGCAGCAGGTTTGTGCGTCACTTCGTCTGGTCCCTCTCCCTTGACCTGTCCGACATGGGTGACCCTACCAGTAGCTGTGCTACCGTCGGCATAGCTCTTGGGGTCATTGGAACGCTCAAGCCCCTCTACCTCGTCAAGGTGGACGCACGGCAGAGGGGCCTTGAGTTCAAGAAGCTGAAGAATTAGAAAATCCAATGGTACTCTGTTGTACGCGTCCTCCAGATCAATCGCTGCAGCTAAGGTGTGGGGTGTAGCGATAAATATCAGTAGCGGTTCTCGTGATTGCATATTTAAGAGCCACTAACTCCGAGATGCCGGTCTCTCTGGCCGAGGAGTTACACCACTTTCTCCGTAATCCCGTTTATCACGCAGAGTCTCGTAGCGGGCGAGAACTGGGAGCGGTTCGTCCCCCGCTGGTGACTTGCCGGATAACTGAGCCGGCCGCTCAGAAAGCAATGGCAAACTACTGAGCGTTATCTTGCCAAGAAATCAACAGACAGCTGAAAGATGCTGCTGTTGACAGCGATGTCCTGTAAAAGGATATGCGAATTAAAAAGAAACAAAAAAACTCCGAGATCCTCTGCTGGTTCGGTTTAGGGCAGTGGCAGAAGTCTTGCAAGCGGTTCCGTAAAACCAGCACAGAGATCGCCAGCGCCCGAGGTGTGGTACAGGGTGTCCCTTTATACGAATCACAATGATCTTAACTTTCCCGCATGCATGTTACCGATGTCACCAGAACCACAGACAAGGGTCGACCAGCGCGAAGATGGACACAGGACATTGCAGACACCTTAGACATGATGGTGCATGAGGCGGGAGAACTGGCATAAGGGGGGGGGGGGGGGGAGAGAGAGAGAGAGAGAAATAGAGAGAGGGGGGAAGAGAAAGAGAGATAGGTAGAGAGACACGGAGAGAGGGAGACAGAGAGAGAGACAGAGAGAGAGGAAGACAGAGAGAGGGGAGACAGAGAGAAATAGAGAAGGAGAGATAGGTAGAGAGAGGGAGACAGAGAGAGGGAGAGAGAGAGGGATACAGAGAGAAAGAGAGAGGGAGACACAGAGAGTAGGAGAGAGAGAGAAAGACACAGAGAGAGAGAGAAACAGACAGCGAGAGAGGAGACAGACAGACAGACAGACAGACAGACAGACAGACAGACAGAGAGAGAGAGAGAGAGAGAGAGAGAGAGAGAGAGAGAGAGATAGTTAGTTAGATAGTTAGTCGAGGTTCCAACTTCACAGCAACGGGTCATCCCCATTATGCTCCATTCCCGTGCCAGCGAATATCACACAAAATGCTCCCCACTGTCCAATGTCTCCCGAAAAATGCACTCGTGAACCAAATGGGCAAAACAGAGGCAGGCAGGCAGGCAGGCAGGTAGGCAGGCAGGCAGGCAGGCGGGTGTTTATGTATGTGAGAGAAAGAGAGAGAGAGAGGAAACAGAGAGAGAAGGAGACAGAAAGGGTGAGAGAGAGATAGAAAGACAAAGAGAGGCAGACAGCGAGAGAGGCGACACGGAGAGAGAAAGACAGAGAGAGAAAGACAGAGAGAGAAAGACAAAGAGAGAAAGACAGAGGGATAGAGGGTGACAAAGAGAGAGAAAGAGAGGGAGACAGACAGACAGACAGACAGACAGACAGACAGACAGACAGACAGACAGACAGACAGACAGACAGACAGACAGACAGACAGAGAACGAACGGACGGACGGACTTTATTTTCAAAGTGTCACAGATTGGGCACACAGGCCCGTCTTACATGCGGCCCTTGCAATAACTTATCTTTTGTACATCAATTAACTATTTTGCATGTTACATTCACATAGGGAAAACATTGTCAAATGAATGTTGTTAGTATAAACAGTGCATGTTACCATGTTATGAGACAGGCAGGCAGCCAGACACACATACACAGCACGTGCATACATACCTGCATACATACTTACATCATCTACGCAAATTCTGTGCACCCATTCAATAAGTGACAGATACACACCCCTCGCATACACATATAATCACTCACAATCACAAACACGTTTACATACCCACTGTCCCTGTCTGTCTGTCTGTCTGTCTGTCTGTCTGTCTGTCTGTCTGTCTGTCTGTCTGTCTGTCTGTCTGTCTGTCTGTCTGTCTGTCTGTCCGTCTGTCCGTCTGTCTGTCTGTCTGTCTCACACGCCTTCATATCTTTATTTATACATGGAGCAAAGCACATACATAAACACCATCCAATATTCACTTAGTCAACACATACACACTTTCGCACACGCAAATTCACAAATACTAACACAGTCGTATATCCACACAGTCACACACACTTCCTTACACACACACACATACATATACCCACTCTCATTGACAAACACTAAGTCATCCACTCATTCATTCATTCTCTGTCTGTCTCTCTCACGCCCATAACTCAGTAACAACTGATGGAAAATGATGAGATTTAGCATATAACCTTATCACTATGTACACCCAGAAACAAAAGCAGTTGTGTTCTGGAGATTGTACAACAGATCTCAATGTTTGTTTATATGAGGTATATCTTCTTCTTCTCCTCCGAAGTCGGAGAGTGTCTGCCTGTACGGCGAGGAACCACCATTCGGAAGACTAGTTAGTCAGGGCTGTTCCGGGTACGGAAGACATTTCACTCGGATGGAATTGCGCAGTGCCATTTTTTATTTGCCACCCTTAGGCCGGCACATCCGACTTCGGCGGGCATTATTTAATGAGGTTAGCCTTCCTCGGGTTTCGAGGGACGTTAGACTCTTGCTGTTGTGCGTCGCCTACATCTCAGCTGGTCAAGGTAGAACGGTCAAAGACATCACGGTCAACCCTCAAGGGAAGGCAGGGGCAGACCATGGACATTCCCTGCTATCCAAGGAGGCTTCCATAATTGCAGCGCCGGCACATAGGCCTATTGCTCTGAGACTGGGCTCACCCGAGGAATTGCCACGTCCTGCTCATGGCTGCTTTAATTCCTGACTTCCATGTATTGGGCATTTCGTTTGCCACTGATCGCTCAAGCACAAACCAGGGACGGACAGACTGCGGGCGATATCCACTCAACAATCTTTCGCTTCAGGCTTCTACGTAGTGGATTCGCTAGCCAAGCGTTCCATTTCGTGTGGACGAGACAATCCTCCACCTTTGACTGCGCTCACTCTTTGAGTGCAGGTGCAGGCTTTCATCGTAACCATTGAGTGCTTTTCTACCTTTAGTAATCGCTCACGAGATAGGCTACATGTGCTACCGGCTCAGCACCTTACCTCTATGTATTAGTGAGCGAATAACGGCCAGACCCTCTCACCCGGGGATCCCTCATATCCCCCAGCTGAGAGCCTTCGAACAGGTATCTGGACTAAGCATGTAGCGTGATTAGTATCTCTCCTCCATTTTGAGGTAGGTAGGCTATCGGCCCTGCTCTCACGCCTGAGGGGTTATGGCTTATAGGCATTCAGCCATATCCCTCGGCTGAGAGCCTTATAGTGTGTTTATTTTTATTTTTTTTGCCCCAATATAAAATTCAATATCTCAGTAACCAACTGAGGGAAAATGATGAGATTTAGCATATAACCTTATCATTATGTCCACCCAACAAAACAAAAAAAAAATTTTGTTCTGGAGATTGTACGGCAGATTTCAATGATTGTTTATATGCCGTATATAATTTACGGCTCAGGGATTAATACCATCATTTTAAAAGTATTACAGCTTCAGCAAGACACATCCGCGCTTTTTTTTGAAATTGTCTCGCGGTTTTCGTTTTGGCACAAACAGCGCGGAGTTAAATGGTATTGTTCAGAGGTGTCTCCAATGGGGGTTCTTTCATGAAACGTGATTATATAAATAAACTAGCTGGCTCGGCTCGGCTTCGCCCAGCTCCTGGCGGAAATCTATCTATCTATCTATCTATCTATCTATCTATCTATCTATCTATCTATCTATCTATCTATCTATCTATCTATCTATCTATCTATCTGCCTGCCTGCCTGCCTGCCTATCTATCTATCTATCTATCCATCCATCCATCCATCCATCCATCCACCCACCTACCTTTCTACCTACCTACTTACCTACCTACCTACCTTCCTGCCTGCCTGCCTGCCTGCCTGCCTGTCTGTCTGTCTGTCTGTCTGTCTGTCTGTCTGTCTGTCTGTCTGTCTGTCTGTCAACCAGTCCGCGCTATTAAATATTGATAAAAGTTACTCGAAAAAATGTGAGGACCATGTGTTGAAAGAGGAAGAGGACTACTGGAGAAAGGATGGATTGAATTTTATGCAACCGAGAGCAATCATCACCTACTGGAATCGTCCGACACAGATTAAGGTCTGAGCAGATCGCAGACCTTAATCTACGTACACACTTACTGAGATATTTTGCTCCAACTATTCAGACGAATTGCAGGCCCTAAACATTACAGCATCAGCATAATGTCAATGGCAACAGTTTGTATTCCACAGTGATGAATTTTCAATTCCGCAAGCCCTCAGTGGTGACAAACAACTGTATTGAAAACACACACACACACACACACACATATATATATATATATACACACACACACACACACACACACACACACACACTAAACGCATTGAATACCAACAGAAGAGTAATATTGCGGTGGAAGCTGACATATTGTGGCATAACAAGAAACGTGAGAGCAAACACTTGTCAAATTATGGCACAATACACGTGCATACGAATCAATCTATAAACTTCAATGAAAAGAGGACTAACATCTTGGTCGTTAAGAAGAAAGCCCACTACAGAGACACTGACAACTATTTTCATAGTGCAAAACAGGTAATCATGTTCCGTCTCTGAACGGTAAACAGCAGAGTAGACAATCTTTTACGAAGACTCAAAGCGAGTATGTCACCCATGTGTACGTGTGAACAAACTACACAGACAGCTGAACAGATCCTTACAAATGGAAACATGATGACTAAATTGCGGTATCATTTCTGATCACTCCATACGCACATTAACGCACAGCTATTTGGAAACTTTCACGAACTCAATATAAAAAGCTAACATGAATACTTGTGTACACTTTATTAACCAGCAGCTGAAGAGACAAGAACGAAATGAAAAATAAGGTAAGAAATATATTCCTTCTACTTTCCTGTTAATTTACAAATTATTTACCCCATGCCTCTGTAAATTCTCTGTCTTTACTAATATTACACATTGCACCCCTCTCGGGATTCTCCGTGGTGAAGTGGTCAAGCCGTCTGACTCGGGCTCCGAAGGTTGTATGTTCGATTCCGGGCCGCGTCCTTCATTTCACGAGTGCATTTTTGCGGAGACTCCCGAGGGTCGTCGCTGGAGCTACGGAGTTCGTGCTTTGTGTGACGCTTTCCGCGCTGCGGAAAGAAACTGAGCCATATGGGATAAAAACCCGGTGCAATGCAGCCGACCCTGTATACTTTTAAGCTACTTCTTTCATTGCACCCACTCCCAAACGAATCCGGATACGCCTTGTGTGTCATCTGAATTGGAGGAGCTTCCATTACTGTAAAAACAAATTTGTTAGCGAGAAATCACTAGTTTTTCAGCAAAACATCAAAGAAATGTCGCCGCCTTTCGATGATTTAAGTTGCTTTTGGACCTATCAAAGACATATTCCTTGGGTGAGGGTAAATATAAGACGGCAGGAAAAATTTCATAACGATGCAACAGACAGTTTTCAAAATAATTGATCGTGAATGAAGGCATTCTTTTCGGGACATACTATAGAGTATGTGTCCGGACCAAGAATTTCTGCCTTCGTGCGAATGATTTAATCTTTTGACTGCTATCCTCAGTCTAAATGCAGAGCAGCAGGCTGTGTCACACTTGGTCTGGTCCCTAACCCAAGTCTTGTCCGACTCATAGTTGTGCTTCCGTTGGCCTAGCTCTTGGGGTCATTGGGACACGCAAGCCCCTACCCCTCCCCTCACCGCGACAAGGTGGAGACACATCGGTGGGGGGGGGGGGGGAATATGCGGAATATAATTTACTGGTAAGAGATGAAGTGCATATTATGAAATGTATTACAACTTCACATGGAAACATCAGTGTTCAATTGTTCAATAATGAATATTCTCCGTGGTGCACGGGAATTTCATTAAGAGTAACACGTCAAGCAGTGGAATGGAAGTGTTGAGAGGTGCCTTGCGTAGTTACCCGAATTGTCGTGCATTGCTGTAAAACAAGTTTGTTAACGTGAATTCAATACATTTTTGCCAAAACATCAAAGCAATTTCGCCGCTTTCCATGATTTCAGTTGCCTTTGGATCTTCTTCTTCTTCTTCTTCTTCGTTCATCCGGAGTTTTTTTTCCGGATGTGATTGCGTTGTGCCTGTTTACAGCAGAGCTGCGTTCTTGCGCCGTTAGGCCGACACATCCGACTTCTGCGGGCATTTGTTGACCGGGTTAACCTTCCCGGGGGTTTCTTAGGACGTTTGACTCTCACTGTTGTGGTGTTATCCCCCATCCTAGCTGGCCCATATAGAACAGCCAGAGATCCTGGTCAGCCCTCAAGGGAAGGCAGGGGCAGACCATGGGCATTCCCCGCCATCCAAGGAGGCTTCCATACTTGCAGAGCCGATACATAGCGCTCTGATACTGGGCTCACCCAAGGAATCGTCACGTCCTGCACATGGCTGCTTAGCCTCACTTCCGTATATTGGGCCTTCCATTCACCATAGGCTGTTCTTCCGGAAACCAGAAGTATGCAGTCTGCAGATGACATCCACACAGTGAGCTTTCGATTCGGACTTTCCATGTAATGGATTTGCTATCCAAGCAATATTCCATTTCGTGCCACTAGGACACTTTTCACCTTTTTATGAAGCTCACACAGTGGGCTTTTGATTCGGACTTTCCACGTAATGGATTTGCTATCCAAGCAATATTCCATTTCATGCCACTAGGACACTTTTCCACCTTTTATGAAGCCCACACAATGGGCTTTTGATTCGGACTTTCCACGTAATGGATTTGCTATCCAAGCAATATTCCATTTGGTGCCACTAGGACACCTTTCCACCTTTTATGAAGCCCACACAGCGAGCTTTCGATTTGGACTTTCCACATAATGGATTTGCTATCCAAGCAATATTCCATTTCATGCCTCTGGGTCTTCATGCACCTTTAAATGTCAACCTGTATGTAGTTAAAGTAAGCTGCGGTCAACTTGAGCTTGTTGATATCTCCATAGAGCTTGTCCTCAAATGAAGCCAAAATATCTTTCTCTGTTCTGCATACGTTGGGCAATCCTGCAGCAAATGTTTTGCTGTCATTTTTCCAGTTCTACAATTACATTCATCGGTATCTCCTATCTTTAGTTTATTGAACAAGTGGTATTTCAGCCTGTTATGTCCTGTGCGGAGTCTGAAGATTGCTACTTGTTCTCTTCGGTCGAGTTTGTAATATGCATCATCCTTCTGGTGGCCTGGATGCTCTGATTCCCATTTGGTTCTATAAGTGCTTTTTATCAACCTCTTTGCCTCATTATAGGTTATGTCTATGTCAGGCTGTGGTAGTCGTCCGCCCTCTTTTGCCAGTCTGTCAGCCTCTTCGTTTCCAGGTATACTGCAATGTGATGGGATCCACTGTATTACAACGATGCAACAGATATAGTAACACGTGTGTGGACTTCGTTCGAGTTAATGAGAGAAGCAAATTCTTCCTCTTCTTCTTTCGTTCGCTTGAAATATGTCTATAGCTGCAATGTTGTCTCTTGTATGAATCTAACAGTCTTTTTTAGTTCACTTAGCGGTCCATAGAGTTTATCTTCCACTGTTGTGTCTCTAGGCCAGAAGGTTATGTTGTAGTTTGGTCAGTCCTGGAGTATGTGCTCTGCTGTCTGCGACGCCAAACCACATGTGCACATGGCTGTGTCACCAATCTTGAATTTTGTATACATGTGGTTGCGTAATCTTCTGTGTCCTGTTCTGAGGCGCAGAATAATGACCTGTTCTGTCCATAACGTGGTAGTCGTCTTGAGTAGGGTTTGGTGGCCTTCTGACTGATTTGATCATTCTTTTCTTTTGGTGGCATGTAATGGGCACACCAGGCTGTTCTTTTTTTGCTCCTTCCTTAGCTAATCGATCAGCTCTGTCGTTTCCGGGTACTCCACAGTGGGATAGTATCCACTGCATGGTGACCTTATGCTGACTGCTAAGTTCAGAAAGTAGTGTCCTTAGAACTGGTAATTTCCCAGACAGGAATGCCTCTATTACTGATTTTGCATCTGTCAATATCACCACAGGTTGTCTACCATGGCTGGTATTTTGTAATTTCTCTATTGCTATCTTGATTGCCTCAGTTCCAGCATCATAGTTATGGTAGTACTTTCCTGTTGGAACTCTGGCCGTGTCCCTAGTATTATTTGGGTATTCTTCTTCTTCTGCGTTCATCCGGAGTTGATTTTCCGGATGTGATTGCGTTGTGCCTGTTTACAGCAGAGCTGCATTCTTGCTCCGTTAGGCCGACACATCCGACTTATGCGGGCATTTGTTGACCGGGTTAACCTTCCCGGATTTTGGTATTCTATATACACTCTCGCTCCTCCATTTCAAACAGCATTTTGCACTGACCCATCTGTGTAGACTCGGATCCAGAGGTCCTGTGGGTATTCGTCACCAAGGAAGCTGAGAGTGGCTGTTTTGCGCTGTACACTGTTCTGTTCCTCCTTGTCAAATATCCCTCTCACTTTTGTCTGAATTTGTAGCTATAGTCTATGTTCATCTTTCCATGGAGGTCGCTCTGGAATAGTTGTCAGTGGAATACCAACTGTGGGTGGTTTTTCTGCAGAGTCGTTTGGCCTGGTGGATAAAACTACTTCTTTTCAACCGCCCCAATCAGTTCTTCATAGGGTGGCCTGGCAAGCTGAGGAACTTGTCAGCTTGTATTAGTGTTTTTGTATCTCTGCGTTCTCTAAGTGCTTGTGTCCTCCCCATTTTCTCTATTGCTACTATAGGGGTTGATCTCATCAATCCTGTGATGACTCTAAGAGCTTGATGTTGCGCCTTGTCCAGCTCTTGTAGTGCGGTTTTTGATGCTGAATACCACGCAGTCGACCCGTATTACTGGTGTGGTCGTATGTTCTGTTGATAAACGTTGCTAAGTATTCTCCCACTGGCTCCCCATGTGATTCCACTTAGCTTTCTCAGGATGGCTATTTTTCTTCTGGCTTTTGATACAGCTTTTTTTCGGAAATGTGAGGCTTAGCAGCCCCTTCCTCAGGTGCTGAGGGCCTGAAACCCTTGCTTCTATAATTGACCCTGAATCTAAGTATAACTACATAAAAGCAACAACTGCATTTTTCAAGATTGACCTAGTTCCTCTAGTCTAAGTACAGTTTAACAAACAGACATTTTGTTCGCTTGTTTCAATGGCACACATCAGTTTTTAATTTTCACTTGCCGGAAGTTGATAAGAGAACTTCCTTTTTCGATGTGTTGTTATCATGGTAGGTACAACCATCTAAGGTGTGTTCTGTCGGAGGTCTTCTAAATCCGATTAAATCGGACTGTTATTTATTTCATATTGTGTTACTTTGTAAAAGACTGTGTCAATGGTGAGTTTTCCTACCGTAAAACAGCACACTTTGTGAGCAATACCTCTTGCTATTGTCAAAACTACCGTGGCCATATTAAACCTCACTGTGATTTGGAAAGAACTAGCTACTATAGTTCAATGTCGTGATCGGACATTTGCGACCTTGATCACGTGACCTGCCGATCTCGTTGCTTGCTCCTGAAAATTTGACCCGTTTCGTATTGTGGTCATATTTTTCTTAAATTCCGAAAATCGCGGGACTTTGACGGGCTATAAATAGGCCAATATTGTGGACCATGTGGTCTAGTCTCAAACACATGTGCTCTGAAGGCTTTTCGTTGGTAACCGTCATTGCTGTGTATTTTCAAAGTATTGAGGTAAGTTCACGTTTGTACAGAATGTTGCAAAGCCCCCCGAGTGATTAATATTAGTAATAATTGAATTCTCCATCCATCTTTACATCTCTGTGTAAAATTTCAGTTCTTGTAATGACTGGTTTTTATTACAATTAGCTGTTGAATTGAATCACTTCACTCAGTCTCTAGCGGAAAAATCGGCAGCCATCTTGCCTTCTTATTTACCTTATACAAATGGGACTTGCCATTGTTTACACCTGTTCTTTATGTAACAGTTCGTTGCAAAACCCCCCGAGTGATTAATATTAGTAATAATTGAATTCTCCATCCATTTTTATATCTCTGTGTACAATTTCATTACTTGAAATGATCGGTTTTGATTAAAATTAGCTGTTTGAAGTGAATCACTTCACTTGATGGTCTCTAGCAGAAAAATCGGCCGCCATCTTGCCTTCTTATTTACCTTATATGGGACTTGTCATTGTAATTGTTTACACCAGTTCTTTTATGTAATAGTTCATTGCTAAAGCCACATTGTTGTTCTTTTACTTTATTTTTATAATTAATAATTATAATACTCTATAAAATACTTTATTTAATACTTTTCTTTTTTAACTTTATTATATATTTATTAGTTTTTTTTTTATTAATTAATAATTAAAGTAATTTTATTTATTTATTAGAATCTCTCTCTCCCTCCCTCCCCCCTCCCTCCTCCTCTCTCTTCCTCCCTCCCCCTCTCTCCCTCCCTCCTCTCTCTCCCTCCCTCCCTCCCCCCTCTCTCCTCCCTCCCTCCCCCCCCCCCTCTCTCTCTCTCTCTCTCTCTCTCTCCTCTCTCTCTCTCTCTCTCTCTCTCTCTCTCTCTCTCTCTCATAAGTAAGTACTTGTAACCTAAACAACTTCATGTCATGCCACTTTACTTTTATTGTAATTGTAGGACCATTTTTTTTTCCCCTGCAGCCTTCGTTTTATCATGGGGAAGAAAAAA
>JACEFZ010010297.1:0-27833 GCA_014155875.1 Cepaea nemoralis | reverse complement strand
AAGGGCCCAAAAATTAATAGAAAAGAAAACCAAATTGGTTAAGACAGGTTTTTGTTAAAAAAATTTTTTTTTTTTAAAAAAGAAGTTTAAGGGTTGGAAAAAAGGGGGCGGACACCAATAAATGGGCCAATGATTGGTTCGCTTTTTCTGAGTCTGTTGTTCCAACTGTTATTTCATTCA
Organism: Cepaea nemoralis; assembly: GCA_014155875.1. Lineage (NCBI taxonomy): Eukaryota > Metazoa > Mollusca > Gastropoda > Stylommatophora > Helicidae > Cepaea > Cepaea nemoralis. The sequence continues at coordinate 27,653 of JACEFZ010010297.1, read as the reverse complement.
GCAAGGATTTAAATCTTTCTTCTGAATCATCTGCTGTATGTAAAGTAGCAGGAATTGTAGAACAAAAGCCGAAAAGTGATTTTGACGTATTTTTTGATCGTCCACCAAACAAAGCACTAAGTTTGGTGACCACAGAAACAAATGCCTTGAGATGAAGTCACCATGTTTCAAAAATTACGGCAACCAACTTCACAACCATTTGATTGCCTGCCAAACAAAAAAGCGGTCCTGACCAAACAGAAATTCAAGGCAGAAAATTTGAAGTAGGGATGTATCACAATAATGCTTTTAAAATGGTTAAAATAGTAGCAGATGCATTGTATTACATATCAAATTAAAGAAAATTGCACAGGGAACCTGACAGTGTTAACAATTAATTGATAGGTTACAAATGTTATGACAATAATGAGAGTTTTAGTAATAAAAAATTTAAATTAAAGTGTTAAAAATTATGAAAAAAAATTCACTTACCAAGGCATTATTTTCTATCCGAAGCCGCTAATCCAGTTAAATTTAGTGAAGTATGTTACACACACCAGTTTTGTTCAAGAATATCACAAGAACTGCTCCATAACACGAATAAAACACAATGAAATCATAAAATTATGAAGCGCATAATTTTCACACAAAATGGAAAAGTCAATATTCTTAGGAAATTTCACTGTTAGATATTTTAAAAATATTATGACCGTCTTCTAAATAATTATCTGACTACTGCACAGGTTCAGTTTTAGAATCTTTCACAAAGTCCTTTACATCACAATAACTATAATATAAAACTGTTTAAAACGGTAATTTTATTAAAATATATGAGGTCCAGAACCAGAAGATATTGTCACTTCGAATTTCGAAATATCAACAAACATTTTCCTTAAACTGAACACGGACCATGCCTGTTTCTGCACACGGAAGGAAAGGAAAATCTTTCGTTTTAAAGTTTAAATCAATGGGACACTAAAAATTGGTGGACTGGAAAGGAGAAATGGATCAGTTAAATCACTATATATGAAAGATCTATAGGTAGGCTCTTGGGTGTCAAATTTGGGTTACGGGGTCTATTAATAGACCTCTGGCCGAGAATCAGTTAAATTACTGGGAAAATTAACATAGGTATCCACTGCTAAAAGCAAGTGCGAAAATTGTTTTGGCCATACCAGTTGGTTACTTACAGGGGTATGTGAGCCGGTCTCTCAGAAAGGAATGGCAAACTACTGGGCGTAATCTTGCCAAGATATCAACAACAGCGGTAAAATGCCGGTGTTGACAGCGATGTCCTATAAATAGGACATGCGAAAAAAAACAAAAAGTGTCATCAGCAGCAGTAGAGCGCTTATGTAGTGCAACTGGATTGTTGTTAAGTTACGAAAACGGATGTTACCAGCTCTCGTTATAAACTCTGTGTATATCAGATTTGCATGTAAGATGAGAACTGGAAATGGTTTAAGGATTACCTGGTGTGACAGGATCGCCTCGGTTGTTGTGAGTGAACCCAAGCCCCGAGGTGTCCCTAGCACTCTCTTGTATTCTGACCCCAGGGGCTGGACAGGTAAATACACTGTAGCTCTGCTGTTGCCCTCGTTTAAGTTTAATGAGTCTACGAGCCCCTCCTAGATTCTAGACCTCTACTATCTACCCTCTACCTTGGGACAATGAACACTTAGGCATCGTCCGAGACCACACTCAATAACTGTAGAAAAGAATATGTCAACATAAACAAAGTTTATTCTACCCTAAAGACAAAGAAAGGAAATGAACACCCTGATAGAATACAATATATGTACAATATAGAGAATAGAGTAGAGACATAATCAGAGAATCAGAGAATCAGCCATCTTCGTCATCGGCTGAAAGGTAGAGTTGCTGTGTGTTCAGTCTAGTCGGTCCGGCACTCACCCAGCTCCCTCCCAGTATCGTTGACTGGAACCTTGGAGACCACTCCGTCCCAAGAGCTCGGATCGGCAATAAATGAACTTAACCACTCGGACCTCCACTGACTAGAAGAACTATAAGTCAGCACTGTCCCTATGAGTCACTGTCTAATGACACACCGACAGTTCTTATTAAGCCTGGCTGGGAGACCCTCTACTCTGAGGTGTCCCCAGGAAAACAATCTTGACCTCCATCGTTGAACAAAAGACCAATCTCCTGCTCATGGAATATAGTAGATTACCCCTGGTTGGGTAACAGATAGTTGCGATATCAAGTTCACAACAGGTCGCACGACTGCGTGCGTATAACCTCGGTCATAAGATGTTAGAACACAGCTGCACATTCACAATTGACCTGACTCCCTCGGAGTCGAGTCCCCCCAAGTTCATCATGTTCTGTAAACCTTGGTGACCCAAAATATTAATGGCAATGTTCATTACTCAGCTGACAAACAAATTTGGTGACACCATTAAGTCGGATCTTAACACAGCAATGTTCATTAGGTCAGGGATGAGTTGACCATAGTGTACCTGAAAAGTATCAGTAACGTTTATACGCCCAACTGGTGTGGGTCTAGTGTTGACCGGGTACAATTGCAGACGTAGTGAGTGAGTGTGTGTTGGTGGACGGGTAGGGAATGCGTGTGTGGGTGGGGAGAGGTGTGTGGTGTGTTGGTTGGGGATATTGTGTGGGTTAGGTATGTGTGTGTTTTGTGGTGTGTGAGTGGGGGTATGTGGGGTGGATGGGTAAGGGTATCTGTGTGGGTGTGGGTGGGAATATTGTGTGGTATCTGGGTGGGGGATATGTGTGTGGTGTGTAAGTGGAGATGTGTTGGTGAGGGATATGTGTGTGTATGTGTGGTGCGTGAGTTGGGAATATTGCGTGGTAGGGAGTGTATGTGATGTGCGGGTGGGGGATTGGGTTAAGGCATGTGTGGGTGGAAGTTGTATGTGTGGGTGGTGGGGTGTGTGTGAGTGGTTTGGGGATGTATGGGTGGTTAGGGAGATGTGTGTGTGTGTGTGTGGGGGGGGGGGGAGGGACATGTCAGTTGGTGGGATGTGTGTGTATGGTTTGGGGATGTGTGAGTGGATGTGCGATGTGTGGGTTGGAGGGGGATTGTGTGCGTGGGGAGGGGAATATGTGGTCGATGGAGATGTGGCTGGGGGATGGGTGGTTTGAGGTGTTCGTGGGGAGAGGTTGTGTGGGTTAGGATGTGGATGGGCGTGGGATGTGTGGGTTAGTGGGTGTCAGCGTGTTGGATGTCTAGGTATCTGAGCTCGGGCTCACACAGGCAACAATAACTCCGTTAAATATAATATCTAACATTTATTGTATTTCAATATACAGTGCGTTGGCGCAGTGGGGTTAACAAGCCCGCACTGATTTGCATATCACAGAGGTTTAACATCATCACACATAGTTATCACAAACATTCTAAGCAAACTATCTAGCATATGTCTATGAACCCCAAATACACATGGGTCTAAACTATTGAGTCCCTCTAAGGCAGGCCCTGTTGCCTCTCCGATGGTCCATCTGTCCTCTGCCGGTTTCACACGTGTCGCAATCCGACACGGGTGGTAACTCTGTTCGAGTTCCTCGTGGACCCCGCAATAGGCGGGCCACATCAGTGTCCACGGGACAGTGGGCTCACTGACCAGTCCTTCGAGAAGGTTCTGGATTACTCTGGCCTTCGAGGGTCTTACTTCTTTCCCTTGGGCGGGAGTTGTAGCCCTTGGCTAATATCTATTACTCATGTTGGGTTACTGGATAATGTGGATCCCGTGAGGCTGTGACAGGAGTCCCCCCTCTCCCCTGATTTGATGGGTTGTTATAGGGTAATTAGTTCTGCTCTAATTCTGTCACAGAATCACATAAAGTCGGTGTTTGTAGTTTGGTGGACAGTAACTTGGTAACCTACATACTGGCATCAACACTCATGTATTCTCCCATACACCGCTTCTCTGATTTGGTGAAGAGATCACTCTCTCTCCTGTGTCCTTAAAAATGCTTATCTGACCGAAGTTACGTGACGTTACTAGTTGTGTCTACAACCCGTCCTTCTCATAGTATCCTACTGATACCAAGACAATTAACCTCTGTATTAAAGAGGATTAACAAGACCAAAGTCCTGGCTTATTAAGTACACCTTCAAATCTTGATCTGTGTGTGCATTCAATACACTTTTACTCTCGTATGTTGTATAATGCTAAATATGTAGTTACGTTGTTATTTTATCCCATCAGACTACATGTGTCCCTGTTGGTGTGTTGACTAATAAGTTGCTGGTTCTAATAAAGTGACTGCATTTTAAATTGATAGTGTTCAGTTTTGAGTTTTGTGTAGAGTGTGTGCTGAATGTGTGGCTTATTTCCAAGCGTCACGAGTTGGGATATCCTTAATCATGAATTACTCCAATGTGTGCAATGCATGATCAGGCATTCCAAGCAGTGGTGCTTAGATGTAGTATACTAACTCCTAAATTAAGAGTATTAAACTAACTACTAAACATGTATCAACAATTTAGACAAGTCATACAATTTACATGAAAGACGCAGACAAATTAAAATAAATACGTTTTGCGTACAATTTGTCCGCTCAGTATATCGCTCTCTCATTTAATTCATTCACGCTGTCATTCACTCACCTTTCACTCAAAATAGTATTTGGTTAAAATATATAATTAAAGTTGAGGTAAGTGTTATTGCCCTTAGAAAAAAAGGAATAGGTAGTATTTGCCCTTTAAGAAAATACGTACTTTTTGTACGATGACTCAAAAATGGGTTATAATTTACACAGAGAAAATTGCATAGGAAGGTTCTTTAGCCTATGAATGGAACCACCTGTAATATTATGGTAGAATATGTACAAATTACAGGTTAACATTTTATATACATGATTCAATGCAAATATAATACATATTTAATATTAAATTAATTAATTAATGAAGTAACTAAATCCAACGATGATGTGCGCGTTGTCCTCCTGTTGTTAGTGTGTCGTGCCATGAATGTTAAAAGTTAGTATGGCTGTCTCTTGAGTGTTGTAGTCGACGTAGTTCTGTTTCGGCTGTTTGCAAAGTCTCATAGCAACAGCAAGTATGGAATGTTCTCAATGTCGCGCATAAAATGTTCTTACAGCTTTCAGAGTCAGTTCACTGGTTGAACTCATTACACAGTTAATGTCTCTCGCTCGGATCGTTCTAGAGCTTGGGCCATTGGTAGTATAGCTCTTAAAGTATAGCTCTTAAAGTATAGCTCTTAAAGTTTCATGTTCGTGGGTGTCATAAGTAACCTATTTACTGAGGTGTTATTACTTTTCAATGGGAGTTCTCTAGCAGGTGTAGAGTTACACTGTTATATGAAACAGACTAAAATATCACAGTTTCTGGTCTGGCGAATGGTCGATGTGCCAAATGTTATTCTGCTGGCGCATTCGTTTGCCGCGATAAAATATCAGCTATAATGTTGTCAGTGCCTCTGATATGGCGGATTTCGAAGTCGAAATCTTGAAGAAGAAGACACCATATTTGTAAACGATGGTTTTTCGGAGCACCTTGCTTAAGCACCAACAATGGCGAATTATCAGTGAGTACAACGAAGTGGGCACCTAAGAGGAACTTAGATAGCCTTAGCATACAAAATAATAGACTTAATGCCTCCAATTCCACCGTAGAATACCGGATCTCTGCCTTCTTCAGCTTACGTCTTACGTAGAGAATTGGGTGTCTCACTCCATCCACTTCTTGCATTAAACATCCTCCTATTGCGATAGCACTCGAATCTGTGGTCAAAATAAAGGGTAAATTTATGTTGGGTAATCGTAAGACTGGTGGATTAGAAAAAATGCGTTTCAATCTGCTTATTGCATCCTCTAAGCGAGTACTTTTACAAACTTTTGATGGATGATCTTTAGTCAACATATCAGAAAAGACTGATGTAAGTTCTGCCCAATTTGGTATAAATTTAGAATAATAGTTTATAAGACCTAGTAAACTTCTAATTTGTTTCTTTGTGGTAGGAACTTCTAGATTGAGGATCTTTGAAACAATTTTATTATCTGTCAACAGTTTGCCTTCAGAAATTCTATGACCAAGGAAGTCTATTTGTTTATAGCCTATTTCAACCTTGGAAGGTTTGATAGTAAGTCCAAAAAGAAAGATTTGGTTGAAGACTTTTTTGAGTGTAAGTAAGTGAGAAGTCATATTAAAAGAATGGATGCATATATCATCAATATAAGCTTGGACATCTTTAATTCCGTGCAATAGCAATCTAGGTAATCTAACAAATGTGGCGGGAGCGTTCTTCAGACCAAATGGAAGATATCTCCATTCGTACAAACCGAGAGGTGTTGCGAATGCTATTATATGTCTAGAAGCAGGGTGTAGTGGCACTTGCCAATAACCTTTCGCTAAATCAACCTTCGAAAATAAGGATGATTGAGACATATTCAAAATGAGATCTTCACAACTGTTCATTGGCTCTGCATCTGTTATGGTTATTGTATTTAACTTTCGATAATCGATGCACAAACGGATTGTCTGGTCCTTCTTTTTCACCAGGACAATCGGTGAAGAATATTGAGACATAGATTTCTGAATTATTCTATTTTTCTCTAAATCCAAAATTTCTTTGTCTAAATTTGCTCTATAATGTAGAGGAATAGAATATGGTCTACATTTGACCGGTGTCAGATCTGTCAGCACAATTGAATGTGTTATTTTGTCAGTGCGTCCAGGTTTGTTAGAGAAGATAGATTTATACTCGTTAAGGAGAGTCAAAATGTCTTGTCGCTGTTGTTGGGTCAAAGTGTCAGAGATTTGTATGTCATTTATACTACCGTCGTCAGTCATAATCGGTATTGGGATTTCAGTATTGTCTACGTCTGTCTGACTTATTACAGATGCTACTGTTTGTAAATTGTCTTCAATGTCATTGTCGTCGTCGTCGAGATCAATAGTTGTCAATATGTCGTCAAATTGGTCGTTGTTGTCGTTATCACAAATTGTCGGTAATGTACATATGTCTTCGTCGTCTTTGTCGTCGTAAGAGTGCGTCGTTAACGATGCTTCGTTTGTCGAGGTGTCATTCAGTTGGGTAATTGTCGTTTCGTTTCTGTTATCAGTTAGCTGCGTCTGCTCACTCGTGTCAATGTCCTGTCTAGCATAGTATGGTTTCAACATATTTACATGGAATATTTTCAACTTTCCATTCAAAGAAATTTCGTAATCAACTTCCGAAATTCTTCTAACAATTTTAAAAGGTCCCTGCCAAGAGGTTGATAGAAGATCTCTCTTGTCAGGTAGCAGTAGTAAAATATCCTGACCTGGTTTTAATACAACTGTTTGTGCACCTTTGTTGGCGTACTGCCTGTACCTAAAACCTTTCTCCTGTAGTGATGTTCTGGCCAGTATACAGGAACGTATGATTTTGTCTCTGGTGTCAGTGACTAAATCATAGGTAGAAATGGGTAGTTGGGTATTTACAGGTTGTGATATAATATCTTTGTAAATAGTGAGAGGTCCTCTTGGGTTCGCTCCATATATCAATTCGAAGGGAGAGAACCCTGTGCTTGATTGCGGGACTTCTCAATATGCGAACAGCACCGTTGGGAGAAGTATATCCCAATCGGCTGGATTTTCAGCTGTCACTTTGGATAGCATATGTTTCAGGTCCCCATTTAGTTTCTCGCAGATACCATTCGCGGCCGGTCGATAGGGACTGGTGAAACATTGCTTTATGCCTAGTAACTTAGTTACAGATTGAGTGGCATTCGATATGAACTGGGTTCCTCTATCTGAGATTATTTTCTCCGGGAAGCCAAAACGGGAGAAAGTATTTAACAATACGTCCGTCACATCCTTAGAGGAGATAGATTTTAATGGAATCATTTCTGGCCATCTCGTACATACATCAATAAGACTGAAAATATATCTATTCCCTTTACTTGAAATGTGATTCAACGGACCTACTAGGTCAACTGCCACGATTTGGAATGGCCTCGAGGCAGTTGTAGTCGATTGGACTTCTGCCGTAGGGTTTTTCCCCTTTTTCACCAGTTTCTGACATATATCACATGATCTACAAAAGGTTTTTATGTCTTGGCAAAATTTTGGCCAATAAAACTGGGTCAGGACCATAGCCCTAGTCTTTTCGTACCCCATATGACCTCCGAAAGGTGAGTCATGGGCTATCTTTAGTACTTTCTCTCGATGTGCTTGTGGTAACACTACTTGATGTATCGTGGTCTTATTTGTTGTGTATACTCTAGTCAGTACATTGTTCTGTAGCCTAAATTTCCACGATGCGTTCTTAGTTAATTTTGGTTTATGTCCTACTAACCTAAAATATGGTGAAAGTGTAGGATCTGCTTTTTGTTCATCTCCAAAATTAGTGATGGTAGTGGTTGGTGATACAATTTCTAGTGACTCCTGCAGTTGGTCGGTGTTGGTTTTGTGGGTTGTCTGTCGTGTTATTGCATTCGTGTGTTGTGTGTGTTGTTGCACATCTACAGGCTTAGTAATTGGTAGATCGGTAGCATCCTCAATTCGAGGTTTTAATTTGGTCGTATCACTGACAGATTCGACCGCCCTTGCATTGTACACCTCGGTGAATTCTTTCTGAATTACTTCATTGGTTGTCTCCCTTGGTCTTTTGGCAGATTGAGACAAGCATGAATGGTGTTTCTCTTTAGACTCGCTGTTTGGGTGGTGGATACCGTTTCTATGCTCCCAATCTCTGATTTCCTTTTCAGAGCAAGGTCGTATGTTGGGTAGATTCCCAAGTATAATATCAGCGACAGGATTTTCTAGGACAGCGCACAATACTAGTCCTGATATGAACGGGGTTCGAATTTCGACAAGAGCAAGGGGGTATTTCTCTATAGTGCCTGAGAATGTGCGACAAGTCACGTGTTTGTCTGTATAGTCTTTGTCGTTGATTAATGTTTTCTTAATCCCACAGAGCGTTGCGCCGGAATCGCGAATTAATGTGCACTTTTTGTTATTTACAAACCCTGTTGAGAAGTTTAGCTTGCCTGTAGATGACAAGGCAGCGTTGGCTGTTTCATTCGAAATAGGGATAGTGTGGCCACATAGTAATGTTGTGTCAAGTTGGAACTTCGTACAGGTGTTACACTTACTGTCTGTAATGGTGTCAATAATTTGCACAGCATTTCCTAGCTCACTCAAATTTTCGTTTTGATTGTCACAATCATTCAGTGATTCAATATCTTCGTCTGATGACGTTTCAACTAGTGCAGCATTGGCCTGTTTTAATATCTTTCGGCCCTCACAAAAGCGACTGTAGTGCCCAAAGCTACTGCAAAAATAGCATTTGACCGCTCTCTGGTAAGCATTTCGCTTATTCTTCTGCTTCTCCACGATCATTTTGAGGTGGTGTGGATAGTTGGGCGATTTATCGCACATCGCGTATTCTTCGTGAGTCAAACTACAATATTGGCATTTAACTGGCTTCCTGACATTCGAGCGTGGTTTAAACTTACTTTCCGTTGGTTTAGAGTATCTAGTGTTCATAGCTGCTGCTGTTTTGTTCTGACTTAGGTTTAATTGGAAAATATCTCTGTTCGCTATGAAAAATGCATTTCCCTTTGTCTCTACATCTTGAATACTTCTACAGTCCATTTGTTTCAAAAATTTAGCAAAAGGTGTGGGGATTGTACTAACTATTTTGTCAATAATAATGAGCTCTTTTAGTTTGTCATGGCTGTTGTTAGTTTTAGCTGAGTTAATCCACTTTGTACACACATCCTGAACTGTAGAGACGTAGTCTATAAAGATTTGGTTTGGTTGTGGGGATAATTTGGCGAACTGTTGTTGGTAACCTGCAGTATCTAATGAGAAATGTTGGAGAATGCGCTGCTTTAAATAATCATAATCTTTTCTCATTTCCTGTGGCACTGTCTCTATTACTTTTAAAGGTTCAAGAGCCAAGTTTCTCATTAAAATAAATGCCCAATCTGATTTTATGATCTTATGGTAGGACATTAGACACTCAAAATTTTCCAGGTATGCACTGATGGAATCTCCTGAGCAGAATGCCTTCACGAGGCCTTTATACTTGTTATATTTTTGTTCCTCCTCCTTGCTTCTTAGTTTATTCACCGATATTTCTACGTTGGAATCAATCTCCATCTGCTTTAGTTTTATTTGTGTATTGGCATTCAATTGGGCTAGTTTGGCCACCGACTCGAGCTCTAATTGTTTCTCTTGAGCCTGTAATTGCATTTTCTTCTCTTCAGCTTGTAGTTGCATCTGCATCTTTTCCCGTTCTGATTGCATCTTTTTCTCTTCTGCCTCCATTTGCATTTTCTTTTCTTCAGCTTGTAGTTGCATCTGCATCTTTTCCCGTTCTGATTGCATCTTTTTCTCTTCTGCCTCCACTTGCCTTTGTTTTTCTTCTCGTTCTATCGCTCTTTCTTCACGGGCAATGTTTTCTGCGTGCGTCTTCTGTGCCCATTCTGACAGTTTCTCTTCTTTATAACCTAATTTCATACCTTGCTCAATACATTTATCTAAAGTAGACATTTTGTCTTTTACTTGTTGGTAATTTCAATGAAGTTAAATCCCTTAGAAAAATGTTGGGTAGTAGAAAATTTAGTTATCTCCCTTAATTATTACATGTGCAAATACAAATGCAAAGTTATGTTGGTTAAAAGGTCATGAATATACATACAAAACAATGCAAAGCAAAATGATACATGGATGGATGGTGATAAGTACCACTTAGGGTTGCAATGGGCATGATATAAAACTTAGCTTTTAATCCCAGAACTTGTGGATGTTGTCTTGTACTCTCGCCACTGTTGGAAAGGTTACATAGGTTACACGCACCACTATTCGCGGAACAATCTGCTCGTAGAATGAGAAAACATTAGTAACAGTCAAAAAATGTCACAGTCATGTCAAAATAGTTTATAGAATTCACACCATTGAGAGACTAGCTGCAGAGGGACTCATATTAATACTACTTTATCGCTAGATAGATGCAAATCTGTTAAACTTGTACCGTTATCAATTTGTTGTACAGAAATCAATTTGATATCATTAATTTACTGTTTTACTTGGCAATGAATAGCCGTCTAAACTTAAAGCTAGTGCCAAAACCGGAGCCTAGCCCCCAAAAAGCCTGTCAGCGTGTTGGATGTCTAGGTATCTGAGCTCGGGCTCACACAGGCAACAATAACTCCGTTAAATATAATATCTAACATTTATTGTATTTCAATATACAGTGCGTTGGCGCAGTTGGGTTAACAAGCCCGCACTGATTTGCATATCACAGAGGTTTAACATCATCACACATAGTTATCACAAACATTCTAAGCAAACTATCTAGCATATGTCTATGAACCCCAAATACACATGGGTCTAAACTATTGAGTCCCTCTAAGGCAGGCCCTGTTGCCTCTCCGATGGTCCATCTGTCCTCTGCCGGTTTCACACGTGTCGCAATCCGACACGGGTGGTAACTCTGTTCGAGTTCCTCGTGGACCCCGCAATAGGCGGGCCACATCAGTGTCCACGGGACAGTGGGCTCACTGACCAGTCCTTCGAGAAGGTTCTGGATTACTCTGACCTTCGAGGGTCTTACTTCTTTCCCTTGGGCGGGAGTTGTAGCCCTTGGCTAATATCTATTACTCATGTTGGGTTACTGGATAATGTGGATCCCGTGAGGCTGTGACAGTGGGGGAATGTTTGTGGGTGGCGAGTGTGTTTTGGTTGGGGGATCAGATGAGGGTAGTGTGTGTGGGTGGGGGATGTGCGCGAGGGGGATGGGTCGGTTGGTGGGGTATGTATGTGTCCCTGGTGTGCGTGTGTGTGGGTAGGTGGGGGTGTGTGTGTGGGTGGGGTGATGTATGGATAAGTGGGAGATGGGCCTCATAACATGTTAATAAGCCTTGTTTATGTTTAAAACATTCATTTCGCATCGTTTATTTTTCTTCCTATGTAAATGTATAATGCTCTTGATGAATGAAAGACGAGTGATTGGAAGGGCCGAATGTAAGACGGGCCTGCGCGCCCAATTTGTGACCCTAATAAAGTTGATTTTGATTTGATTTGACGTAGTTACAGCACATAGATTCGTGCCAATCTCTACCTGATATCTCCGACGGTTAGGCGGATAAACAAAGTCAGTGGACGTGATGTGCTCCCAGAGCTGTGACTCTACCCCAACTTGGTAAGTCTCCTTGGCGTGAGCATACCATCACTTTTCCAAAGTACTTCACATGTCGATTATCATACACAGGCATGATTGATCAGGTGGATATCACTTCATAAATAGTGGTTAATCAACCTTGGATGAGATGAACAAATCTGTCAAACAAAGTGCTGCATCAGGGTTCACGAACCAACCTGGTGGTGCTTATTCAGCTTGATGATTCACCCTGTAGCATGATGTTGCAGTCAGGCGTGGTAGGTGTGAATATCAATCACTCGCCCTTACAGACGTAGTGGTTTCTGCAAAACAGGCATCCTGGTTCATAAACAGGCAACCTAGTTCACCAACAGGCAACTTAGTTTTAGTTCACCAAACAGGCAACACCTGAAAGGAAGAGCGGTAGGTGAGAGTATTCGGCCCCACATAGGAACACATGCATCAAATCACGGAATATACAGCCATCCGGTATGCTAATTGGTTTACACCTAATTAGGGCATCATCTCTATATGCGTAGATTAGAAGCATGGATATCAGTTCAATGTCAGATGGCCTAGAGAACAGCCCGTCGAACAGATTGAGTTCTGAGAATGTCGGGACTGATCACATGTCTCTCCTACCACTATTCATAAGTCGCTGTTGCTAATTTAATCGCTATTCTAGATCTATTATTTAGATAGAACTAAACAAGGAAAGGAGGTCCCTGGACCCCTCCCTAACATCGTACATACAATAATGATTATCATCTAATTAAGGTATTAATTTAAGTAATAACACCTCAACACATTATATGTACACCTTCCAGTTCGCAAGTGGGATCTCCTGCCCACTCTGGCCGCGAACCTCTTCTGGGCCCCTCTTATCTAGAGGCCAGAAGTCATCCCGACGAAAACATGTTATCTCCTGCATGTTTACAGGTGGCACTCCAGTTCTGATCTCCTCCCAAGCGGATTAGCCTTGGGTTATGACCAAACTTCACGGCTGGCCTGGTTTGCCAGTCCTATACTTAATCAACTTGCACTCAGTCCCCATGTCCCATTTGTCCCCGTGCCTCTTTCGTCCTTCATGCATCCTTCCATGCATCCATCGCATTAGCACTCACGTACTCATGCCAGTATGGAAAGAACAGGACAGTAAAGAGAAGCATTGAGAACGCAGTATTACATCGCGACGGTGACGCATAGTTATCGCATCAAGCACTGCGGCGGTCGGTATCTCACTCATGTACATATCACACACATGGCCTAGTATATATAATGCTCTAACAATATCGTATATATATATATATATATATATATATATATATATATATATATATATATATATATATATATATATATATATATATATATATATATATATATATACACACACACACACACATAGCTAGCACAAACATGGTATCACTACTTACCAGAATTCCTCATTTCCACGAAATGAAATCACTAGTGGACCCGGGAAGGTTAACCCGGTCAACAAATGCCCGCAGAAGTCGGATGTGTCGGCCTAACGGCGCAAGAACGCAGCTCTGCTGTAAACAGGCACAACGCAATCACATCCGAAAAAAATCTCCGGATGAACGAAGAAGAAGAAGAAATCACTAGTAAGTTATCACAAACTAGCTACATCACTTCCTATGGCTTAGCAGTACGTGCTCTACTTCCTAAGTAACTAGGCACTTCACTGTATGAATTCCTCACCTATCAACTTACCTGTCTATTCCGAAGGCTCTACTAACATCAAATACTAACTGACATAAGTCTAGTTCACAAAATACAACAATAAACTATTCCCTATAATTGCATAGCAAACATAGTATATGCAAATACTTACCGTACGTCATTAATAACAATTAATCACATTTAGGCCGATATAACGGACTTGTCTTCTAAAGTAGAAGCAACACACAGTTACAACTAAGCTTTGTCAACATTGCCGTACACAACTGTATGATGTCCTAGTTTCCACACGGCTTATCGATCGGCAACTAATTAGCAATGCATAATCGCTCGCATATTTATTGAATTGCTGTACGGTCGCGTTTACGCTCAATTACAAGGGTAACATAATTAAAAATGTATTTACCATAACATGTGAACCGACCACATGTCAGCTATCAATACCTTCTAATGGCCATTATGCCTTTGGCGATGACAGTCCGCTGAAGTTTGAGTGTGCGACTGCACACCTCAAAATGTCGACAGTGAATGACTCTTACTACCTAATTCCCTCCTACGTGCGTCTCAACGCGCACGAAGAATTAGTGCACCACGTTGTGTCCTAACTTCTCGAGAATCATGCATTCTCCGCACGGGAGACTCTATTTTCTCCTTGCACGAAATAATATGACTGTACTGCGTTACCTGGCCACGCAAGTCTATGTGTTTCGAGAACATTCTCGACGTAGAAACTTGCTCGGCTTTCCCTAGTCTATTAGTAACTGGGAAAGTCCCTGATGACGCGCCGTGTTCACGCGGAATCTCTAACGACACAGCACAGATACTGCATCGTTTCGTCACATTAGGTCCCCTCTTAAGAGGATCGACACCGTCGTTCCACTTCTATGTCAGAAGCTGTCTACGTCGTTCACTCTTCTCTTTCAGAGACCGGATGGCGGGTGAGGAAGTCTAACCCGACAATATTTCATAGGATACTTTTACCACATGTGGTGGGGTTGCAAGCAACTAAGTATCACGGGTAATAAACGCCCAATCCACTACTGCAATCGGTCATCTCGCAGTTTCTTGCCAACCAGAGCTCCCGTCTCGATCTGATTTAACGATCGTCCTCACCAGAGTTTACTGGACTTCTGCGATTCCAGCTTCCCCTTTCGAGGACCCAGCTGGACTGCAGTCGGTCGGTTTGAGGAACCAGAGGTCTGTGTACCTGCAGACACAACCCACCTCTTCCGACCACGGTTCTCAGTGTAGCTAGCACTGCGGGTGTTCTTTTGGCTGGTCATGTTCCCCCTATCACCGGGTAGAACCGAAGAAGTTACCTGCACATACATGTAGGATTTCCTATGGTGTGACAGGTTTTCCGCTACCTGACCTGAACCCCGAACCGCATTCTCTGCGACACACTGCGCCCTATGGTGTGGCGACTTATCATCGGGCTTCTCCTCATGACTCATGAGGAGAGTGGAATGGAAAGTAGAAGACTTTCCCAGGATCTCCACTCCATAGTGACTGTGGGTCCCCACTTTATCCTATATTTCTGTTACTGATTGTTGCTCTTCTGCAAAACAGAAGTAGAGCTAGAAAATAGAACAGATGTCAACAATCCAGAGTATATACAAGCCAATAGAAGAGCGACTTCGTACTATGCAACAACAGCACTCTTGTTCTGTTCGTTAGCCTTTGTGAAAAATGACTGCTGCCTGGTCGGAGAACTTACTCTGTGAAATCTTTTTTTAACTCTGAATTGATCGGATATTGAGAATTTATGAATGAATGTGTGGTCCTGATTATTTTTTTTTGGTAACAGAAACACAAAATCCACAGATTAGGCAAACTGGTTTACCACTTAGAGACATTAGACGCAGCCAGTCACAATTTATGGTCGCGTTATGAGAAGAAATGACTTGGATAACTTGGTGACATCTGACAAGATCGAGGGGAGAGACCGAGGGGAAGGCAGAGAAGTAAATACCTGGATGACTTTTCCCTGTGCATGGTCGAGACAGAAACACAGTGCTGATCCACTACTCTAGTGATCGATTGAGATGGCGTAACCTGACTGCCCACGATTATAGGTATGGCACATGATGGATGGATTTATGGAACGTTCAATTAATGTTCTCAGCATATACAAAGCATTTACTGATCTCTTGCCTTCTACAAACCTAAAATTGTTCTTCTCATATTCCTATATCTATTACAATTGCTACCTCTGGCTGTTTTTCCCCCCCCACCAGAATGGATTATGCTATAATCCTCGGAAGTTGTAATGCGCTCCGTTTCACATATACCTAACATGTTAATGTTCAGTTTTCTCATTTATTTCTTAATGTTATCAATGTTTGGGATCCGTGAGGTTGATTTCTTCAATTTTTGTATGGCCTTTAGAGACCAGTAAAAAAAATTGTTTTCCCCTTATTTTTTCTTCTTCTTTTTTCTCGTTTTTCCCCCCAAAACGTTTATTTCATACAAAGCAATGTATATTTACAAGGTGTAATGTGTGTTTCTTTTGTTTGTTTACAAACATAATTACATAGCGTTGCCGTTTGTTAGTGTTTAGTGTCACATGTGTGAATAAAACAAATAAATACATATACAGTTATGATAATATGACATTTATGGCATAGTGCATGTAAAGACACATTCCTTGCATATGCTTCCTCTCCACTTCCACACGCGGAATGCACGTTACACCTGTCCATCTCCGTCTCTCTCTCTCTCTCTCTCTCTCTCTCTCTCTCTCTCTCTCTCTCTCCATCTCTCTCTCTCTCTCTCTCACTCACACACACACACACACACATTTTATCTTGATCTATCTCTTGCTTTCTGGAGACAGCAGTACATTTAATGCCATGAGCTTGGGCCATAAACTATAAATTTTCATTCCTATTAAATGTAGCTTCTTTGTGAGCCACATAGCTACTGAGGTGAAGGTTCACATTGTTGGTGTTGTTGGCCTGATATCAAATTACAGGGTTACGCTCTAGTGCCATGTAAATGCCCATGACACCTTTTGTTTGGGGACAAGCATAAGGGAATTACTACTAGCAATTAGAGTCATTTCTATTTGAAGTATTTCGAAGTTTAGCAGATGTGGTCGTTAGTCTCTTGTTGTTGTTCGGCCTCGGTGTGCTGTTTCCGGCGTGAACGCTGATAGAGTTACGTTTTTCTATCAATTTCCTCCATAATTCTCGAGCAATAGTTCTTGAACAAATAAATTCCCTACCGGTTTGCTGGACCTGTCGTAGGTTCATCCTTATTTGAACAAATTGATGTTAAGAAACACGCACAGAACACATAATTAATCTCTGAATTAAGCGACGCGGTTTACACCGCCATCTTGTAAAACCTGCAGCAGATACAATATGAGTATAAATGCAGCCAAAACCGAAGTAATGCAAGTTAGCAGATCGCCAGGCCCACTAAGTATCAGATAAATAACACAACTCTGAAACAAGTTAAATATTTCAAATATTTTTGAAGTATGATCACAGAAGATGGCAGATTCGACTGAGAAATCGAAATCAGATGTCAAAAAGCTAGTGCACTTACATATCAATTATCACCCTTACTGAAACATCCAAATATACCCATGTCCGCAAAACGACAAATAATAAACAGCATATTCACACCAACCCTATGCTACCAATCTCAAACCTGGACTTTATCCAAATTACGCCTTCGCAAAATCAACACCTGCGAAATGAGATGCCTGAGGAGAGCTGCCAACTTAACAATCCTAGACCGAATAAGAAATGCTATTACACAACACCCGGAATACCAAATTAATGCACAAAAGAATTAATGACATCACGAACAAAAGAACACACACATCAACGGGTTGCCTAAAAACAATAGATTGCAAAATCATAATAGAAAAAGATCAGATTTTACATGCGTGGTCAGATTATGTGAAAGACCTTTATGATGATACAAGAGAAGAACAATATCATCATCGCAATAATAATGAAGGACCATCAATTTTGAAGATGGAAGTTCAGAATGCTCTTAACCATATGAAAACTGGCAAGACCCCAAGTACAGATAAGATCACAATAGAAATGATCAATGCCTTAGATGTAGAAGAATATAGAATAGACCAAGTCACCAGACTGCTGAACGCAATTTACCATACTGGCGATACTCCTGAATTACGTAGTTCTTATATTTATTGCAATTCCGAAGAAATCAGGAGCCTTGGAAGGTGATCAACATCGAACAATTAGTATAATGAATCACATCACGAAGATTCTGCTGAGAATTATCATGCAAAGAGTGAGGAAGAAAATACAACCGAAATATGAGAAGAACAATGTGGGTTTGTAGAAGGCAAGGGTTAGTAAATGCTGTGTATATACTGAGAACAGTAATTGAACGTTCTATAGAAGTAAACAAAGATCTATATCTTGCTTTATTGACTACACAAAGGCTTTCGAGAAAGTGAGACATGTCGACATGATAAGGATGCTTGAAGATCTACAAATTGATGGAAACAATCCTTAGACTTGTAAAAAACATATATTGGAAACAACAAGCTGCCATCAGAATTGATAACGATGTAGGTCAATATCAGCCTATTAAAAGAGGTGTGAGACAGGGATGTGTAATGTCTCCAGATCTGTTTTCCCTGTACAGTGAAAAGTATTTACAGAAATATAGAAGATATGGAAGGAATCAATCATTGGGGGACGATACATCAATAACATTAGATATGCCGATGATACAGTCTTGATTGCAGACAATGAACAGGACCTGCAAAATTTAGTAGATGCGGTTGTTGCACACAGTGAACAACTAGGGTTAGAACTGAATATGTAAGAAGACACAGATTATGGTCGTCACTAGGAAGAACGAAATACCACTAATGTGATATACGAGTAAATGGGCATATTCTTAAGCAAGTGAATCGATACAGTTATCTCGGCACAGTCATAACATCTGATGGGAGATGCCTTGAAGAGATTAGAACAAGAATTGCCATTGCGAAGGTAGCCTTTTGCAAGATGAAAAACATACTGACCAATAAAAGATATCAATTGAAACGAGAAAAAGAGTGTTGAAGTGCTACATAGAACCCTATACTTTTGTATGGATGTGAAGCGTGGACAATAAGCAGTCAAGCTGAAAAACAGCTGATGGCTGTGGAAATGTGGTTTCTGAGGAAAATGCAAAGAATACCATGGACAGACAGATGAACCAAAAACCAATGAACAAGTCCTTCAAGAAACAAATGAAGATCGTAAACTGATTAGAGATCATTAGACGTAGACAGTCAAAATTTTTGGGCATGTTATGAGAAGAAATGAATTGGAGAACTTGGTGACAACTGGCAAGATCGAAGGGAAGAGACCAAGAGGAAGACCGAGAAGTAAATACTTGGATAGCTTGGCCACGTGGCATGGTCGAGACAGGAACACGGATCTGATTCACGACTCTGGTGATCGAGTGAGATGGCAGAACATGACCGCCCACGCTTATCGGCATGGCACATGATGGATGGATGGATGGATGGATGGATTATCAGTCAGACTGGGGGATCAACACCATGTGCCACATTTATTGAAAGACAGAAGATCAAGTGGTTTGCCATGTCGTTAGAATGCAACACCAGCAACTACCATCACTGGCCTTACATCAAAGATCATCTGCGACGAGACCACGAGGACGTCCAAGAAGAAAATGGATTGACGACATCAAAGACATTGTACAATCACACGGAATGACACTATCCAGTGCCGCCCACCGGGCGCTGGAACGCAAATTATCCCTCCCCACTCGCTTGACGGCAGAATTAGAAGATGATGATGATGATTGTTAGGATTTATGACCTTAATCAGGCCGGACAAAAATTAAAGAATGCCTTCCACATAACCAAAGTAGTCATTAAAAGTGTACTATTTAGAAGTTATAAATAAATATGGAACTTTGAAGTTGATTATAAAATGTAAGTAAGTAAAGATTAAAAATTTTTGATACGCGTCATCTAAAAGTATTCTTCTGGATATTATAACATTTGAGTTGAATTTTATGTATTTTATTTATAAGAAGAAAGTAGAGAGATTTATTAGTTAGTTAATAATATTAAAGCTAGGTAGGTAATTTCCATTTTCAAATTAACAGTAATCTCCCTTTCTACAATATTAGATGCGTATGTCCCTTCACTAATTAATTAATTAATTAATTCATTCATTCAGTAGTATGTCCTTTGCAGAACCTCGCTCCTATAACAACCCTCCGGAAAACTTCTCGATCACAAGCAAGATGTCCCACATGTGATACACCCATCTGGAGATCATCCGCCACATCCTGCGCTCGTCTTCTCTTTGGCCTTCCTCTTCCTTTCTTCGCAGGCATATACCCTCCATTATTGTTCTCTCCAAACTTTCATGGCATTTCAAGTGACCAAAATATATCAATTTTCTTTATTTTATCATCTTTAATAGGCAACCCTCTTCAATATTCAGTTCTTGAAGTATGGATGCAATTGTTCTTTTCTTTGCCCAAGATACTCTTAGAACCCGCCTGTAACATTTATACTCAAAAGTATTTATGCGCTGTTCAGCTTGTTTAGCGAGTGTCCTGGGCTCACAGACGTTTGCGTATGTTGCAGTGGGAAAGGTACATGCTTTTAAAAATCTAATTTTTGTAGTTCTATCTGTCCCACTCCATAATTTATTAATTTGTTTTAGTCTCTGAAGAGCGATTGATAATCGTCGTTGAATTTCTTTCATTGTGTCACCATTGTTGGTAATCAATGACCCAAGATATTCGAAATTGACCACCATCTCCAATCTTTCCACATTAACATATATTTCTTTCTCCATAGTAGTTTTATCTGTATGCATTATCTTTGCTTTTGCTATGTTAAGATATAAGTTGTGATTTTCACTATTTCTTTGGGTTGAGGTTAAGTTTTCTATACCAGTCTCTGATGTGGATAGCAATACTGTATCAGCATATCGAATCTCTGGTATTTCATGACCACCGATATTTAGGGCATTATATTTAAACAAAATGTTTACATATCCTTTACAGGACATCTCTGTCAACATTAGCATCTTTCAGCTGATTGTTGATTTCATGGCAAGATTACGCTCAGTAGTTTGCCATTGCTTTCTGGGCGGCCGGCTCACATACCCCATAAGTTACCGACGCGATTCGAACCACTGCTGATTCTCACTGTCGTCACGTTACTTACGAGAGTATACGAGATTACGGAGAAAAGTCGCTAACCTCTAGGCCAGGAAGACGGCGGCATTATATTACTCCCTGGTTATATCATCTCTGACATTTCTCATAATATTTTTTTCCGTGTACAGGTTAAACAAATAGGGTGACAGCACACAGCCCTGACGGACTCCTTGCTTGATGTCAAACCAGTCTGATGTCTCGTCATCAATTCTTGTTGGCATAGATCAGAGGTGTCCACGTTTTTAATATAAAATATTTTAATAATTAAAAAAAAAAAAAAGCACTCGTAGCGCTCCGTCAGCGTGCGATTATTCACTCTGCTCGTGGTTGTTATGCTTAGATATTATCGAATGCGTTTGTTCAGTTCACAACGATTGATTGATTTATTGATTGATTCAGGAACCGACATCACAGCATTCACATAAGCGCTCCGTCCCCATCCTCAGCAGCCAGCGAAGAGTTCCAGCAATAATAGTTCCAGTAGCTCAGTTCACAACGAAAGGTTATGAAGTTACCATATCCCAGCCTTGTCGACCAATCAGAGTGCTTAATGCGCCATGTTGTCGACTGTTACAGCTGTTTAGCAGAGTCGGTAGTATTGTGTTGAAATTAGATTTTTTTTTCAATAAAAATTTACCGTTAAAGCCTATAAACATGAGTGTGGAAAATCTAAAATCAAACAATGGCAAAAAGCGAAAATGTGAAGATGGTGCTTGTCGTGAATTCAACGAAGATTGAACGGAGAAATTTATGTTTATGCCTAGCCGTAGTGGTAAACCAGTTTGCCTAATCTGCGGAGTTTTGTTTCTGTTTAAAAAAAAAAAAAAATTATCTGGACCACACATTCAGACATAAATTCTCAATATCCGATCAATTCGGACGGGTAAAAAGTGTGGATGTCTAGCATTGTTGGAACACTTTCTTGGCAGCACTATATTAAAATATCATTGTATCATTCACCAAGAAGCTCTGCGTGGAAAGTCTTTACATCTGAATCATGTCATGGATGTTGTTCTGAGATGTGTGAACAAAATTCGAAGTAAGGCGCTGTACAGGCGTTAGTTCAGATAGTTTCTATCAGACCTGAACGAGGAATATGGTGAGCTACTGTTACACTGTGATGTCAGATGGCTATCTAAAGGGAAAGTTTTACGTTTCTGGGCACTGAAAAATAGTGTCTATCCGTTTCTGTCTGGAAAAAAATGCATTACCTACAGAACGGGAATGTCTGCTGAACGATGACTGACTTAATGACCTGGCATTTTTGGTGGCCATCACGTCTAATTTAAACTCTTTAAATGCGAGGATCCAGGATTGGGGGGGGGCGTTAGGGGGGGGCGTGGGGGGGGGGGGGGCGTTGAAGGAGGGGGGGGGGGGGTGAGGGGGTGAGGACGACAAACAAATTATTCACAAATTTGTTCGATGACATTTCTTCATTTAAAATGAAACTACGACTGTTTATCGGATATCTGACTGAAGGGACTTTAGAGGTGTTTCCAACTTGTGGTGGAAAAGAATTATGATTTGTTACAGTGCAAAGTAAACGTTGAAAGTCGTCTAGATATCCTTCAGTCGAGATTTCAAGAGTTCACAATAGATGAGGATAATAATGTTTTCCTCATAAATTCGTTCGTATTTCCTGATGCCAAGCTCTGCCAATTACAGCAAAACCTTCAGCATGAAGTAATTGATTTTAAATCAAATTCTGCACTGAGATGTACATTTCTGGAGCTGTTTGCCTCACTTCAGCTGATCATATGATTTTATTCTGGCTACTATTGCCTGTCGAACAATTTGAACACTTGCGTTCATTCGTCCATAGATACATTTGTCGTTTTGGTTCGACTTACAGATGCGAGGAGTCATTTTCCGCAATGACCGTTATAACAAACAAGCAACGTTCCAGACTCACCGACAGTATTCTAGCTGCGCTAATGACTTTGGGCACGACATATTTGTGCCCAGACATTGATAAACTGGCATCTGAACTTAAGTAACTGATTATGAATAACAGTTACAATTGTAAATTAATTACATTAATAGAGATTTTCGAAACTGATTAAAAATTTATTGTTAAACGAAATTTTGATTGTAAACCAAAAAATTACCGCAGTGTAGTATTGACACTGACTGCCTTTAAAGTTTAAGAATTTTGTTGATCAAAGTTAAAAAAGATAGAACAGAATCAACTGTGCCGAAGGTCAGTGCGACTATATCGATCTGACACACGGGTAACGATAGACAGTGTTGCAGCTGCGATAAGGTAGTCTCATGGTTTAGTATATATCTTAATGCATTAGTATGTATTGCACGTTTGCAAAGTGTGTTCAGGATAGGTGCCCAGATAAATGACTGAAAGATACAAAATTTCCAATTCCATTAAAAAAAAAAAAAAAAATTCAAAATGTGGTCTCGTCTAACCTGCCTCCTCAGCGTTGGTTATTGTTGAGATCCTGGGTTTTGGGGTATTTTTACCCTGTTTCTTGTCTTATACACTCTTACAAGTAAGTCCTATCTCCGACTGGTTATGAAAGCGTTTGTGTCTGTGACGTCATCTGGGGGATTGATCGGCGGCTGTCCTTTGTGCCCGTCTCCTCAGGTGGTTTTTTTTTGTTAGTGAAGGCTCCTGGCTCGTCTGGCTTGACTGGTTGCAGTTTTCCCCATATATTTTTCTTTTTGTTTTCTCGCCCCCCCCCCCCCCCCCCCCCCAACGTTTATTTCATACAAAGCAATGTATATTTACAAGGTGTAATGTGTGTTTCTTTTGTTTGTGTATATTACATAGCGTTGCCGTTTGTTAGTGTTAAGTGTCACATGTGTGAATAAAACAAATAAATACATATACAGTTATGATAATATGACATTTATGGCATAGTGCATGTAAACACACATTCCTTGCATATGCGTACTTTCCACTTCCACACGCGGATTGCATGTTACACGTGTTCATCTTTCCCTCTCTCTCTCTCTATCACACACACACACACACACACACACACACACACACACACACACACACACACACACACACACACACCACACACACACACACACACATTTTATCTTGAACTATCTCTTGCTTTCTGGAGACACCGGTACATTCAATGCTGAGAGCTTGGGCCATAAACTATAAATTTTCATTCCTATTAAAATGTAGTTTCTTTGTAATTTGTGAGCCACATAGCTACCGAGGTGAAAGTTCACATTGTTGGTGTTGTTGGCCTGATATCAAATTACAAGGTGACGCTCTAGTGCCCTGTAAATGTCCATGACACCTTTTGTTAGGGGGCAAGAATTAGGGATTTATAACTAGCAATCGCATAAGTACTTGGTGTGATGAAGCTGGGGCAATGGTCAACCCAACAAAGGCAACAGTGACTTGGTTCTCGTTCAATAATTATATTGTCAACACTCCAACACCAACTGTAATGCTGTGTTCAGAAACGGTGGAAAGAACGCAGGCAATGTATTACCTAGGGATACGGTTTGATCGAAGCCTTGCTTATAATGTGCACATAGACCAGGTGATAACAAAGGCCAAGCGGGGTTTGGCTGCGATGCGGGTGATGGCGGCAGCAAACTGTGAGCAGCGTCATCTATATCTTCTGTACGAGGGGCTGGTCATGTCTGTTTTGGAGTATGCAATGGCAATCCTGACTCTCAGCCATAAGCAGATAGAAAGGATGGAAAGGATACAGAATGAAGCTATGCGCATTATTCTTGGATGTACAAGAGATACAGCATGCAGGGCGATGCGCTACCTTCTTGATTTTCCAACCATTGAAGAGAGAATACAAGTTTGCAAGGCACGCGCCTATCTCAGAGTTAACGCAAACACACAACATCCACTGCATAGTGAAATTAGGAAGGTGAAGGGCAGCAGGTTAAAAAGAGGACGGTCGTGGATGGGTCAAGCCGAAGACATTCTTCAACAGGTGTGTTCACTTGAGGACTTAGAACCTGGCGAGGAGTGGGTGCAAGTGCCAACAGACTTCTGCACATCCTTTTCAGTTTGCATCCAACTAGATAGGAAATGCAGACAAGAAATTCCGGCTGCTGTGGAGGCTGAAGTACAAGCGTTGATTTTCGAGAATTCGCTAGACAGTGACGCGGTCATCTACACAGATGGGTCGGTCGTCCGACATGTGAGAAGCTCATGGGCCTTTACAGCTCGGACCGGAGGAATTGTGAAGGAGGACTCTGGTGCTTTCACTGAAACCACAAGTAGCCTGACCATGGAAGTCATGGCAGTAAGTAAAGCAATAACATGGCTCGAGACACAGACATTCACTAGGGCTTGTTTCCTTAGCGACTCAATGAACATGATCAAGAGGATAGAGGAGGGGTCGATCCGAAGAGAATGGTTGCTGCCTCTGGAGCGGTCTCGGCTGGCAAAGATTAGTTTCATCTTCGTGCCAGGGCATGCGGGAGTACAAGGAAATGAGCGGGCTGACAAGCTCGCAGGTGAGGCTACTGTGGAGGGCGGACGCACCATGGACCAGGCTGACATTCTGAATGCTCTACGAGAAGTAAGACTTTTGCGAGAACCAAGTGATGACTGTGAATCTACAACAATGGCCAGACTGCTAGAGCAGCAAATTAAAAGAGGGGTGGCCAAACAAGAACACTACGCAGGAAGCCAAAGAAGATTGATAAACCAACACAGAACTGGCGTCGTTAGCCGCTACACGCTGCGGGATTTGCTGAGGAGGGGATCCGAGCACTTATGGACTGAATGGTTCGATGTGCAATGAGGATGATCTGTCGACTAACTAACTAACTAACTAACTAGCAATTAGAGTCCATGGCCTGTCCCTAGGGAGATAACTGGTCCAAAGCTGTGATAGTGTCTGGGTTTCAGATACATTGGGAAGGACTTAACCCTGACCACTACAAGCCACCTTAGCTTACTGGGTACTTAAAGGGCTCATTTAATTTGTTTATACATGGTGGTGCATATTTTCTCTTTCAAACATATCATTACTATATAACATCATTTTAATACTTGAGATATCGCCTTGGTTTAAAGGCTGCTACACGCGCGCGCTCGAACACACACACACACACACACACACACACACACACACACACACACACACACACACACACACACACACACACACAGAAACTCATGCACATGCGCGCACAAATACATGCACACACACACACACACACACACACACACACACACACACACACACACACACACACACTCATACACATGCGCGACCAAATACATGCACACACACACACCTGCACCCACGCCCAGATGCATACATATGTTACTGCCAACGACACAGACACACATCCACAATATATTTCACGTTGCACATTCAAATATAATAATGGGAAAATTAATAATAACGGTAGCAGTAATAATAATAGTAATAATAATATAATTGTAATATTATTAATACCATCAATAAACACATTTACAGTTGTGATATCCTTTGTTTAAAACAAGTTATTTGCTTCTTCTGTAATATGTGCTGTATTCAGGCAAATCTCTTACGGGATTTGCGCTTGTGGGGCTGAGATTAGAATGTTTGAGACTTTTTGTTGATAAAGTTGTTGGACAATTTCTTTGTTGATTGTTCTGTAATTGTATAATGCTTTGTTTCTTAATGTCCATATACGATTTCTGTACTCTGCCAATAGAACAAGTAGCTTTGTGTGGGTATCTTGTGATTAGATTAGTTTAGTTTAGTCGCGGTTCCAACTTCACGGCAACGGGTCGTCCCCATATTTCTCTGTTCCTGTGCCAGTGAATATCACACAAAACGCTCCTCACTGCCCAATGTGAACAATGGAATAGACAGGAGTATCGGCAAGCCAACAGCCCGCGCAGGCACACTGTGCATAATGTCGGCGCCAGAATTGCCAACACAACAGTCCTCCACGAAAAATACAGTTCATTGTCGAAGGAAACGGCAGTCACCAGAAAGACTTCATTGACCCAAGTTTCATCCCATATGGCTCGGTCTCTTTCCGCAGGGCGATCCGCAAAAAGCGTTGCACAAAGCACGAACTCTGTAGCTGCAGCGACGACTCCCAAGAGTCTCCTGAAAAATGAACTCGTGAACCGAGAATGCAAACCAATCAATCCATCAACAGCCGGCCGCCATCATTACGAACATGCAGTTCACGCTACAAACAACCGCGGACAGATGTAAAAGCATTCCACGTGAAATTCACAGCTCACAGTGTCGCGCCACGCACTCACTCAGTAGCAGGTTGACTGAACCGTAACCTCCTTAGTCTCCTCTTACGACATGCATGGTAGGCAACAGTGTTACTATTCTTTGCTCTTTTGTATGGGCCCCGGAAACACATGGGCGAGGGGTATCTTGGGTATCTAGATATCCTGGTATCTAGAAGAGTATCTTCTGTGGAGTAAGGAATGGAATTTATCATGATTGCTTTGTAAACACCTGTTCTTTGTTTCGTATGAGTGTTTAGGATGTTTTGTAGGAGATTTCTTGTTGACATGATCGTGTTGCATTCGTAATAGATGTGATCTTCTGATTCTTGGACGTTCCGTCTACAAAGCTGACACTGTGGTATTTGTTTAGTTATTTTTGCTATTCTCTCTGTTGTTGAGGTCATGCTGTAAACAAACCTATATGTAATTTCCTTTGCTTTTGGGTAATCTGCTTGTTGTGAATATTAGAAAAAGTT
>JACEFZ010010296.1:0-26201 GCA_014155875.1 Cepaea nemoralis | reverse complement strand
AAGATTGTTGTCATGGATGTTTTCACCCTTATTTCTTCTTCTGCCGTTCATCTTAAGATTGTTGTCATAGATGTTTTCACCCTTATTTCTTCTTCTGCCGTTCATCTTAAAGATTGTTGTCATGGATGTTTTCACCCTTATTTCTTCTTCTGCCGTTCATCTTAAAGATTGTTGTCATGGATGTTTTCACAATTGTTTTCTTCTTCTGCCGTTCATCTTAAAGATTGTTGTCATGGATGTTTTCACCCTTTTTTCTTCTTCTGCCGTTCATCTTAAGATTGTTGTCATGGATGTTTCACCCTTTTTTCTTCTTCTGCCGTTCATCTTAAGATTGTTGTCATGGATGTTTTCACCCTTTTTTCTTCTTCTGCCGTTCATCTTAAGATTGTTGTCATGGATGTTTTCACCCTTATTTCTTCTTCTGCCGTTCATCTTAAGATTGTTGTCATGGATGTTTTCACCCTTTTTTCTTCTTCTGCCGTTAATCTTAAGATTGTTGTCATGGATGTTTTCACCCTTTTTTCTTCTTCTGCCGTTCATCTTAAGATTGTTGTCATGGATGTTTTCACCATTTTTTCTTCTTCTGCCGTTAATCTTAAGATTGTTGTCATGAATGTTTTCACAATTTTTCTTCTTCTGCCGTTCATCTTCTGTTGGGGCAAAATCACTCAGTCAACTCACACAAAGTCTTGTGCAGCTCCAACCATGCTCTCCCCATATGTTTTCTCTGTCTTGGAGACGAGAACAACAGACAAAGATGAATAATACTGGAAGGACATGGGGGAGCTGAAGGAGCTAGTAAAAATGGATGGCGTATCGTGGGTTGGTTGAGGGCATAAAGGTCAGAAGAAGAAGACAGAAGGCATGCAAGAAAAAATGAGGTTCATTCTTATATTGAATTTAAGATTTAGCTTCACTGCACTAGGGACATGCAAGAAAAATTAGGTTCATTCTGATACAGAATACTGAATTTAAGATTCAGCTGCACTGCACTAGGGACTTTCCCACACCTGCTCTGTATCTTTCTTCACAAGCCACCAATGAGTTCTTATGCTGGTTATTCCAGTAGAAATTTGATAACAAATCTGTGTGGCCTTTCCTCCACGCAGAACAGAAAAGAAATACCAACAATAAGGGATCTAGTGACACAATCAGATGACTTTGCCCGTCTTTGGGCTAATTGTATTACAGTGATGAAGATATATTTTTTCTGTTTGTGTTCAATTTAATGTGTGTGTAGTTACAGTGAAATGAAACAAGACCCAGGGTTGAGTTGACTTGAGTCAAGAACCGACATCACAGCATTCATGATATTCCCACACGTGCTTTGTCCTAATTTGCAATGGCCAGTGAAGAGTCCCAATACTTGTGGTACCAGTAGCAGTATGATTGTATGTCCGTCTGGCCTTTCCTCAGAGTTTTGAGTGTCAGCCAGTTCTTCTGGTCACTCCCTGCAGCACCATTCTCTCCAGGCTGTGATGATCTACCCGTTCTGTTGCATTATACACACGATTCCAAAAGGCCCTAACAATATCTGTGTTATGGCCCAGGGTAGAGGAGGAATGACAGCATAAAAAGTGCTCACATGAATGTATGAGAGTTTATTGAGCAACGTTTACTTCTGGGAAACTGTATTTACATTTTGGTGAACAGTTCTCACTGTTGTGAATACCTTCCAGTTGGAGAATTCTCTTGTGCTTGTTTCATCCACAGCTGTACTGTGTTGTGTCAGTATTGTAGTCCTGGTTTATTTTAGGGGCTGTGTTCAGCACAGCTGTACTGTGTTGTGTCAGGATTGTAGTCCTGGTTTATTTTAGGGGCTGTGTTCACCACAACTGAACTGTGTTGTGTCAGGATTGTGCTCTTGGCATATTTTAAGGACTGTGTTCACCACAGCTGTACTGTGTTGTGTCAGGATTGTGCTCTCTGTAACAATGAGGAAAGTGTTGTTGAACAGGTGGCTTATTGGTCACAGGCCTGTCAGGAGAAGCAAGAGGCCGTAAGTATAGACCTGGCCTGGTTTGTAGCTGTCTCATCTGTTGCCACATGTTATCAAGCATCATCAGGGGCCCTATTACACGTCTTAAGGTGCACCAGGTGTACATTGTTAGAGCCATATTTGTATAGATCAGTGGATGATGTGGTCAGTACCGTGTTGGCTACCTTTACTTCCCAAAGCAATGTCTGGTACCCAGTTTAGACTGGGTCGACCTGGGAGCCCAGGCCAAGTTTAAAAAAATATCTGAATTAGCCCAGCTATGGATCAAACCCACAGCCACTGTGTCGGCAGGCGAGTGTCTAGCCACTGCGCTACCAGGGTTCCCTAGATGAGGCCACTTATAGGGGTATCAAAACTGCAGGCATTTAATGGATCTATTGTCTTGGCATGCAAGGGTATGCGAATATGGGATAACTGGTATGCTTGCTCTAAAAGCACATTTGATTGAGTTATTGAAGATATGCTAGTAACAATGAATTACAGCTTATTACACTGTGATACATTTCTTGATGGTTCCTCTTCTTTGGGAAATTGAGTATATCTTGAGAGATGTTACTTGAGAGATTGAAAAAGGCGATAGATGAAAGACTCAGAGAAGAACAAGCAGGCTTCAGACCAAAACGGTCATGCATAGACCACATTTTCACCCTCAGAATAATCATTGAAGACTCCGTAGAATTCCAGTCGAAATTAATCACCAACTTTGTCGACTTTCAAAAAGCTTTCGACAGTATCCACCGTCCTTCACTTTGGAATCTACTTAACATCTATGGTTTTCCTACCAAATATACCAACGTCATAAAATCTTTCTACAAAGAAACACGTTGCTGCGTAAGAACAGAAACAGGCAACTCTGACTGGTTCTCAGTCGAAACAGGAGTGAAACAGGGTTGTGTCTTATCACCGATGCTTTTTGGAATAGCTATCGACTGGGTCATGCGCAAATGCACAAACAACACAAATATGAGTATCCATTGGGTTGACAAAATTCTAGAAGACCTGGACTTTGCCGACGACATAGTGCTTTTGAGTTCAACACACCCGGATGCCCAAGAGAAAATAAACCACCTCCAAAATGTTTCAGGACAAATTGGTCTCCAAATTAACACCACAAAAACAAAGACTATTGATCTTACCAACAGTTCAGATGACACCAAATTGAACAGCTACGTTCTTGAAAAAGTCAACAGCTTTACATACCTAGGAAGCAAAATGACATCTACAGGGGACTCAACACCAGAAATATCATCTAGAATCGCACTGGCATCTAGTGCCTTCAATAAGCTGTCAAACATCTGGAAGTCAAAGACACTCAGCAAACACACAAAACTTAAAATCTTCAACTCTTGTGTGATTCCAGTGTTAACGTATGGATGTGAAAGTTGGAAATCAACGGTAGCTTTAGATAAAAAATTAGACAATTTTGAGAACAAATGTCTTAGAAGACTTCTAAACATCCACTGGACAGACTTCAGAACCAATTGCAAATAAGACAAGAGACTAAGCAAGATACAGTATCCAATTTCATAAGAAGACGCCGTTGGAACTACATCGGCCATGTACTCAGAATGGACAAGTCAAGACTCCCCTACCAAGCCCTCATATGGTCACCAGTAGGGAAAAGAAAACGGGGAAGACCAAGAGAGACCCTGCGTAGAACCATCATTAGAGAAGGCTCATTCAATGGCCAAGTAAATATCCAAGATCTACAACAGGTAGCAGCGAACCGCCAAGCATGGAGAGACAGGACTTCTGCCCTATGCGCCGCCTTAGGCTCAAGAGGAAAGACTAACTAACTAATAGTATTCTATGCCATGTGACACTAGTCATCATGTCTGTCCACAGGCCTTCTCTCTCTTATGCTGCCAATCATTTGTGTTACTGTTGTTCCTCCAGGCCATGATGTCACACCGTCTAGCATCTTTTCTTTCTGTTTCCTGCTTTCTCTCTTCTCTTCAACTTTTCCTGATGTCACGAAGTACTTCAGATTTTCCCTTCTCATGGTGAGCCCAGGGAATGTAGACTCTTCTTCTGATGTGAGTAACTAGTTCTCTTTGTGATTTAACTTCTTTCAAAATGTCTTCATTTGGCTGTTTATCTGTGAACGATGTTCTCATCATTCTTTTATGAAGCCACATGTCTGCAGCTTCCACATAACTCCACACTAGCCTGCTAATTATCCCATGATTCACTTCCATACATCATGATTAGTCCATTACTGGGCAACTGTGAAGATGATAGTGTACCTTGGCAGACACAATTTCCACAGGCTCTGACATGTAACTAAACATTTTAGGCAGTGACAGTCAGCTCCCACATCATTTGACTTTGCTGGGGAAGGGCACATACTCATGTCTTGCTCCAAGTGTAGTTACATCAATCTTCATCAGTCAACATTAATGCTGCTGCTGCGGTTGTTGTTGTTGAAGAACCCTGCTGGCTCCAGTTATTTACCCTTGTATGACTTGAAGAATTGGGCAATGGTGATGGTATAGTCATGACATCCAGGTTCCTAATTGCTGTTATAGCTGGAGGCGCAGAGTTTAGTGAGACCCAACCTTGCAAAATACCTCCATGGTTTGTGCATTCATCACCCCTAGCAGCTAAAGTCCAACTTCTGGTCATCATGTGGCGAAACTGTTTTAACTAACAGGGAAAGGGTGACGGTGAGTCTTTGGTGCTGTAAAACAAGACTGCTGTAGATATGTATGTATGTGAGACGATGTATATACTGAAAATTTTGTCACAACTGGCAAGCTTGATGGAAAAAGAGCAAAGAGAAGACAACAAGATAAATATGTGGATGACCTTGCCACATGGCATAAACTGGCCAGGAGCACAGTCCCAATCCAAGCCTGTTGATTGTGTGAGGTGGCAAACCATGATCACCTTGCATATTGGCATGCCCTTGAGGATGCTGGTAAAGTTTGTGCAAGAGAGCCTGACTACGGAAACAAAGATTATGAAACATGGCTACATTTACTTGAGTCCTCATTCCTGTGTAGTAATAAATTATGCCTGTGTATCTGGTTTATCTATAACACCTTAGCCTCTTTACAGATCTCGTCTCTCGACTCACCTATCCTATGTCTTCAGTTCCAGAACTGCTACTATGGGAGTCTCCAAGAAACGCAAGTGGGAGGAAGATGAAGAGGACAGCACCAAAGATATGGACGACCCTCCACCTGAAACAAACATTCAGGAGGTGCATAATCCAAAACCGGGTGAGTTAAAGTAATGTGAAGATTTTGACTCCACTCAGCCCCCTGACCCTCTGAGGATCAGGTCTGATGATCATGTGTTGAGTGTCAGAGTCTTGATTTGCAATCAATAAAAGCTCGTGGTGACTAACAGATGTGATAACAATCACTCACACAGAATGAATGTACATAACACACGGTGACATCTCTCAACTACTTTAATCGCACTTCTCGCAAACAGCAATCATAACAGGCATCGCTCAACTCAGCGATAATGCCATTTCAATATACATATATATATACAATATATCAGTTCATGAATGCAATATTACATACCATGCACTCAGTCTTTCTATACTCAAAAGGCTTTCTCTCATCTAGCATCAACTCATACAATCAATACGTGCACTGCTCTCTTTCCACGTCTGTCCAGTCGTACGGTCCAAGGCTGTCTGACCGCTAGCCGCAGTGAGCCCGCGTTGGTCCTGCTTTCTCTTCTCGTGGTCTTCGTGTACCACGCAGACCCTGTCCCTGTTAATGCGTCGTAAGTGTTAATGCAGTTCACGGGCGTACTTGGCCGTCGTTGCCAGGCGCTAGTGATGAAGACCCGGGGAAGATTCTGACATTGAGTCCCCATTGAGGCAGATTTTAAAAGTAGACCTGGGCTCCCAATTTGACCCAGCTTTTAATGTGTACCAGAAATGTTCTGGAAAATAAAGATGGATGGCATGACGTTAACCACAACACCTGTGCTGATAACCCGTGGCGAGAGAGTCTCCACGGCGAAGTGGTCAAGCTGTCTGACTCAGGCTGTGAAGGTTGTGGGTTCGAATCCGGGCCGCATCCTTCGGTTCATGGGTGCATTTTTTCGGAGACTCCTGGAGGTCATCACTGGAGCTATGGAATTTGTGCTTTGTGTCTCGCTTTCGGCAGTTCGCTGCGGAAAGAGACTGAGCCATATGGGATGAAAACCCGGTGCAATGAAGTCGACCCTGTCGACTTTTAAGCGACTTTTTCTCCCGTGGAAACACGTGACCATCCTAGGTTTGATCCTCGCCACCGTGTGTGCTGCGCTGAGTCATGACCTGGTTACAACCTAATATACATCTGCTTAGATTGATTGATTGATTTAGGAAACGACATCACAGCATTCGGGGCATTCCCATAAGTGCACATCTGCTTAGATGTGAAGTTTCAGTACCGGCCTTGCATACCCTGCTGGTGTCTGAGGGAGAGGGGAAGAAGAACTCGGCAACACAGTTCCCATGAAGATATACTTTGGTATTGGTTTGAGAAATGTCTTCAGCAGCCTCACTTCAATAGATGCAAGCTCCTTTTTAGGCCTCAAATGACCTCAACACCAATGCCTCTGAATTAAAATGTAGGTCAGCATGGTCGAATATCTCAACGTGAGCGCTCGCTCTTAAACTTCCAGTGCACTGATGGTGATGTAGCGGGTCCCACCCCTGCACTGGCCAGTTAGACTAAAATGTTGACTTCTTGTCCTTGACTCTGGGATCTGAATTTCGAGCCAATCGGAAGTCATAGTGGGTTCGCCTGATGGCGAGGGACACTGGCAACAGGGAAAGCTAATCCATGCACAAACATCAGTCCAGTCCACTCCCCGATAGTAGCAAGAACTGGTAGTTACATGGACTACACCTGAGTTCAAAGCAAGTGAACAAAAAAAACAAGAGGTAAAAAAGTAGTTAAAACTTAATCTTTCAGGGGATTCACAAACAACATCAACAATAATAATAATAATAATGCATAGCCTAGAGGAGACTAGAAAGGGTTAAACAAGTAGATAAAGTGGCTCTTCATCCCACAGAAAAGATGAAACTAAATTAAAGATATGAGATACTGTTGAATTTAATTGGAATTGGCAACACAACAGCTGAAACATTTGCCTGTTTCCAACATACTCAAAGCAGAAAATTACTTTGACTTAAGCTCACTGCATTTGAGGACAGGGTCTATAGGAATGACAACAACCCCAAGTTGACTGCTGCTTGCTTTCACTGATTAAGTGCCATGGGATGATTCGACTTCTCATATCTGCCATGGGATTATATATGTCGGAAATGTTGTCATTGCGTTATAGTACAGCGCATCTGCTTCTATATTAACAATCTTTAAGTCATAACCATGACCTACTCCTACTTCCCAGTTTCTATCATCCATTATTGTTTGGTCCAAACCTACTGTTTGTTTGGCGCTGAATCTATTAAATATATGTATGTTCAGGTTGATGTCTGGCGGTGTATGAAGAAAGTAGAAAGAAGTCAAAATTAATTAATGATTTTATTATTTTTCAACAGGTTTTTCTTCGAGAAGTGGTAGAGATGAATTTACACCAGTAAAAGGAGGGACCATCATGGATTTAGATGAAGAACAAATTGAAAAGGTATATGCTTTTGTGTGCCTCGGTTGTTATGTTGTTACCATGTTTTCGTGTTAAGTACAGCTAGTATTGGAGATCATTTGAAGCCAAGGGAAAACTTAAATACAGATGTTTAAAATATATTTGTAAAGTGTAAAGTCTTGCTACAGCAAGCTAATACCTGCTTAAGAATGGCGTAGGGGTGTTAAGATTAAACAACTAAGCATTTAGGAATTGTAATAGCACGAATATGGAAGGAACATGACTAAAGACAACAAAGAGCATAAAATTGAGGCTTTTGAAATGTGGGTCATCAAACGGTGAGCTAAAACCGGGTATCGAGTAATTTCATACTTTTTCCCTCCTCTAGGTTGATCAAGTAAAGCCAGAAGGAACAACTGGGACCACCACCGCAACAGAGGATGGAGAGAAGAAAGATTCGGGGGAAGCCGGGGATGACAGTCTCACAGAGCAGACCCATCATATTATAGTGCCGAGCTATTCTGTATGGTTTGACTACAATGGCGTGCATGCTATTGAAAGACGAGCTCTGCCTGAATTTTTCAATGGGAAAAATAAGTCAAAAATACCAGAGATGTAAGTACAGATTTATGTTCTGAGGCATAAGTACTTGGTTATTTCTTCTAGGGAGATTAAGATTATTTCAAGATCGCATTAATACAAGAACCAGTTACTTGATATTGTTTTTCCCTCTAAATTTTACAGTTCTGTACTTCTCGCCCTAATGAAATTCGTTTTATAACACAAGTAGACCCGCAAATCACGTTTTATGTAGATGTCTAGACTTGTTCTAGTATGTGTTATTAAATTTAGCTTCCATTTTTATGTATATAGTGTAAGGGTGGGGGGATTTATAGGGAGAAAATTCGAAGAGGGGGGGGGGGGGGGGTGAGGAATGACATTCTGAACATATCGTAAAGGGGGGCATGGGCCAAAAAAGGTTGAGAACCACTGCTCTAGGCAGCTTATATTACAACAATCAAAAAAAAGAGAGCATCTGTTTGATGTTTGTTTATTCCCCCCTGAGGTAGGATTTGTTCTTTGGAGATCAGATGCCCAATATGATGCTGTCCAGATTATCCATTGAGTGGCACTCAGTCAAGACATTGCCATGCCTGACATCATTCCATGACAGGAGGGGGTCAGCATAGCTGAATGGATAAGAGCACCCGTTCTTAAAATATCCCGTGTGCTGATGCTGAGGTAGAGGATCCAACCCCCTATACCAGTCATGTGGACAAGCACCTCTGAAGTTGGAGTGGGTTCGCCTGATGGTCGTGCGGGATACTGGTACTAGGTAATTAATCCACACGCAAAAATAATTCCAGTCTACTAGAAGCAGTAGCACATGTATGGACTATGTTTGAGTTCAAAGCTAGCAAATGCCCCCCCCCCCCCCCCCCCCCCCCACCCCCAATATCCATGACTGTTCATTGACTCACTGTAACATCATTTGTTTACAGTTATTTGCCATCATAACTCCATTTATTGACAATTATGTGGCATGTTGTAACTTCAATTTGTTTGTTGACAATTATGTGACTTATCATATAGCTTCATTTGTTGACATTTATTTGCACGTCGTAACTTCATTTCTTGACAGTTATTTGGCTTGTCGTAATTTCATTTTTTTTGTCAACGCTTATTTGGCTCATTGTAACGTGATATATATATATATTGACTTGATATATTAACTTGATATATAGCTTGATATAACTTGATAAGATTTTAACTTGATATATAATATATACCAAAAACTTGATTTATTTTTCGACAGTTATCTGGCTTATCGTAACTTCATGATCGATACATACCGCCTGAACCCAACTGAGTATCTGACTTCAACGGCTGTCAGGAGGAACTTGGCTGGGGATGTATGTTGCATCATGAGGTAGGGTCAAGGACTGTGTTGTATGGGGGGAGTGTTGCATTATGGGGTTGAATTTTAGACAAGTGTTTTGTTTGGTTTGGGAGGAGTGTTTCATTGACTGACACCTTGCCATCTTAGTTTAGTTTAGTCAACGAATCAACATCGCGGAACACGGGTGTAACCCATAAGTGCTCTGTTCTACTCCTAACTCAAGCCTGAGTCCGGAGAACCTAAGCTCAGTGCACGACCTCCGTAGCACCAGTGAGGATCCTGAAATACTTTTTGTAGATTTTTAACTCAAAATTTGGCTGGGCAGCGCCATTAGGCTACTCTTTTTCGATTTCCAACTGCCAAGGGATTATTTACGTGTGCAACAATACACACGTGTGTCGGATCTCACTACCCAGAGACAAGGGGAAATTTTGTTACTAGAATTCCATGTGAAAAAAATCCCAGCCATCACCAGGGCTTGAACCAGGGACCTCCAGCACTCAAGGTGGACACCATACCTCGAGACACTCAGCCTCTCTTCTTCCCCCCCCCCCCCTCCCCTCAATGCCACCTTGATGGACGTTAGTTTTGTAAAATGAAGTTACACCTCAAAGTCTGGGTTGAATTTAGAGACCATGTGTTGCCCATGCAGTGTGATCCCTCTCTCTGCCTGCCTAGTTTACTCTAGAGGAAAAGTAACACCAATATACATCTGGAACAAGACGAGCTGCAGAAGCTGCCGGATCAACAAAGCAATGCTTCTGTCCGTCCATGGGAGCTTCAATCCTAGACCAATTGCTAATCAAGGCTTAGGGCCTGGTCTGCCCTGCCATGACATTTAATCTTTAGGCTGCATTTCCTTGCACTTAGGGTAAGGCTTGTACCCTCCCAATTGCACTCCTCCACCCAAAGCCATTGGCACAAAGTGGGGTCTCGGGTTTAATGAGCGCCACCCAATATTCGGCGCTAACAGAAAGCAAGTAGTACCATCAACTCTTATATGGTAGCTCAATGATATCTAAAACCTGGTTTTCAGCTGTTGCATTATGAGATAGGATCACAGACCTTGTGTTGTAGTGAGGGAGTATTGCATTATGAGGTATGATCATGGACAATGTGTAATGGAGTGTTGCATTATGAGGTAGAAGCACAGACCATGTGTTGTAGGTTGGGAGTGTTTTTACAGGATTCGGCAGACTGCGCAGAAGAAATCATTCCTGATTCAACGGGCAAGACGGCGTTTACCTGCAAAGCGTTGTAGAACGTAATGAGCACGGCAAGGCACGTAGAGCGCCCTGGTCATCCACTGCACCTGTATTCATCTCCAGTCGTCTTGACTTGTCTTGCCACTGGACTCAGATGGACTCAGGCAAGAGAGTGAGGTCGACGAATTGTGCAACTCTTCCTCACTTTAATCCAATTCATCGCGCAAGTCATTTTTCATCCAACGACATGTATTACAGGACAGAAAAACCACTGCAGAAAATCCTCCTCCAGAAACGTCAAGCATTCTTTGTTCAAAGAACATTTTGAGCCAAAATAGGCCTTATCAGCCATCTTAGAACTCACGGCTCCATACTTTCAACCCTGGATGAAATGAATGGTCATCAACATTCTTGATGGACCAACAACATAGGATATAGGTCCATGTGTTGTAGGGAGGGAGTGCTGAATTTTGAGATAGGATCACAGACAGGAGTGTTGCATTATGAATTTTATGTTATTCAGGGAGTGTAGCATTATGTGGTATGATTATATACTGTGTATTGTAAGGGAGTGTAGCATCATATGGCAGGCGAGAAACGATTAAGGGCAATTTTTGTGTGTGTGCATCTTACAGAAAGTGTTTGATAACAGGTGTCATTGAAAGATTAGGATATGCCATTGAACGTATATCACATGTCGCTGAACATACATCTCATGCCGCTGAACATATAGCACGTGCCATTGAATATATAGCAAATGCAGTTGAACACAGCACATGCCAATGAACATATACATATGTCATTGAACATATAGCACATGAAATTGAAAGATTAGGACATGCCATCGAACATATATCACATGTCGCTGAACATATAGCACTTACCATTGAATATAGCAAATGCAATTGAACACAGCACATGCCACTGAACATATACAGAACATTGAACAGAAAGCACATGCTGCTGAATAGATAGTACTTGTCACTGAACAGGTGGGATATGTCATTGAACAAATAGCACATGTCACTGAACAGGTAGGATATGTCATTGAACTTACAGCACATGTCACTGAACATTCAGGACATGTCACGGTGACATTTTAAACCATTCAGCAAATATGACATACCGGTCTCCGTGGGGAAGGCGTTACAGACGCGATTCGTAATCCTGTATACCCGGGTTCAAAACATAGCGGTGCTGATTTTTTCGAAAAAGTTATAGGAGCTGGTCGTTCAGAAAGCAATGGCAAACTACTGAACATAAAACTTGCCCGGGAATCACGAAGTGCCAAAAATACTGGGGTTGACTGCTATGTCCTGTGAAGGACATGAAACTAATTTGATTTTTGTTTAAATGTGACATAACACTGAGTAGTATACAACAGTGAAGTTTATACAAGAGACAACATTACAGATACAGTCACAAGTTTCAAGCGAGTGAAAGCAGAAGAAGACTTCATTGCATTGGATTTTTGTGAGCCAGATTTCTGTATAATCTATGCATTAGTAATGACAAACATATCCTGACAGGGTTCATGCCTTTTTGGAGCAGTGGGGTCTGATCAACTACCAGGTGGATTCCGACAGTCACCCAACCTCAATGGGCCCTCCCTCTACCTCCCACTTCCACATCCTGGCGGACACTCCATCTGGCATTGCCACAGTCAACCCTCCAAAGGTCAATCAGGTACAGCTTTGTTGAATTGTGTGAGAATTGTGTCTTGTTGCTAGGTGAGGGTGGTGTGTGTGTGTTTCAGTGGTGAAATTTATGTCTGCGCGTGTGGATTCCTAGATGTATACTTGTGTGTGGTTGGGGGGGGGGGGGTGTTTCGGTGGTCAGGTTTATGTCTGAGGGTGTACTTGTGAATTCCTAGATGTGGGATAGTGTGGGTGTGCACACACACTTTTGAATCCCTGGGTCCCGGGAAGGTTAAACCCTGTCAACAAATGCCCGCAGAATGTCGGCCTAACGGTGCAAGAACGCAGCTCTGCTGTAAATAGGCACAATGCAATCACATCCGGGGGAAAAAAAACTCTGGATGAACGCAGAAGAAGAAGAAGAATTCCTGGACATGGGTTTATTTGTGTGTGAACTATTGTAGACTCTTATGGTGTATGTGTGCAGGAGTTCATATTTATGGTGTATGTGTGCAGGAGTTCATATTTGTAAGTAGGTTTGTGTGGGATTAGAGTTTTTGTAGGCTTGTGTATGGGTTGTTGTCGCTTAAAAAAAGTTACTTAAAAGTCGAGAGGATCAACTTCATTGCACTGGGTTTTACCCCATATGGCTCGGTCTATTTCCGCAGGGCGGCCTGCTGAAAGCATCGCACAAAGAACTCCGTAGCTCCGGCAATGGCCACCAGGTGTCTCTGAGAAAAATGCACTTGTGAGCTAAAAGATGTCGCCCGGAATCGAACCCACAACCTCTGGAGTGTGAGACAGATGGCATGTCCACTTCGCCACAGAGACTCCTTTAAGGGTTGTTGTGTGTGTTGACTTATGCATGTGTAGGCTTTTAATGCCTATAGTTAGTGTGTCTGTGTTAGTCAGTCGCAATTCCGTCTTCATTGCAAATGGTCACCCCACAATGCTGCATTCCAGTGCCAGTGAATATCACACAAAATGCTCCTCACTGCCCCATTGAAAAGTGGAACAGACAGGAGTGTGTGTGTGTGTGTGTGTTTATAAACCTGCCTGTGTATGTTGGTTGTCTTTCTCTTCCTTGTGCTGCCTAGTGTGAGGATTGGCATCAGCCTCATCAACAAGTATGTAAGAAACTACTGTCACAGCTATAACTAACTAAACAATGATTGCCATAATTAAATTGTGAGTTGTAGGTCAGCATGGCTAAATAGATAGAGCGCATGTTTTTAAACATCCGGTGTGCAGATGCCGAGGTAGGGGGTTCAACACCTACACCAGACAGTTGACAAAAATGTTGACCTATCATCCTTGACTTGGGGACGTAAATTACAAGCACCTCTGAAGTTGGAGTGGCTTCGCCTAATGGCGAGGGACACACATAGGGAAAGCTAATCCACATGCAAAATTCAGTCCAACACTACTAGAAATAGTATGTGTGATATGAACTACGGTTGAGTTCAGAGCGAGCGAGCGACAAAAAACAAAACAAAAACTGAGCAGTGGTATCGTGATGGCTAGAAACTGATCTGCTGGTCTGGTGATCAAATTCTCAACGAGGTGGATTTTGAAAATTTGTCTCAGGTTGACCGTCTAAAATGGGTACCGGGACATATTTTTGGAAGAAGGGGGGGGGTGTCACCCACCAAGTGCTATCACCCACCAAGTGCTGTCACCCACCAAGTGCTGTCACCCATCTAGTGCTGATTGGTCTATACAAATCTGGGGCTAGACCATATGCCCGCTGTCCCTCAAGACGTGTCAAAAGATCCTTTACTTGTATCTCTTCTGTTTCCAAACAGTCGGGCGGGAACTTTCACAAATTTTTTACTATTTTTCCCAAACAGTCGTGACAGTAACTTTTACCCGATTGTTTCTATTTCAAGCAGTCGTGACTGTAACTTTCACCAGTTTGTTACTATTTCCCAAACAGTCAGACAGTAACTTTCACATTTGAACCCTTTTTCCCAAACAGTAACAGTAACTTTCACCAGGGTTTTTTACATTTCCCAAACGTCATGACAGTAACTTTCACCAGTTTGTTACTATTTCCAAGCAGTCATGACAGTAACTTTCACCAGTTTGTTACTATTTCCAAGCAGTCGTGGCAGTAACTTTCACCAGTTTGTTACTATTTCTAAGTAGTCATGACAGTATCTTTCACGAGTTTGTTACTATTTCCAAGCAGTCGTGGGCCCGTAACTTCACCAGTTTGTTACTATTTCTAAGTAGTCATGACAGTAACTTTCACCAGTTTGTTAATATTTCCAAGCACTCATGACAGTAACTTTCACCAGTTTGTTAATATTTCCAAGCACTCATGACAGTAACTTTCACCAGTTTGTTTCGTATTGTTTCTGGTTATTGTTATAAAACTTGGAGAAGATACAAAACAATCCCGAAGCTATCTCTGGAAAATGTTCCTGTCATTTAAAAGTTAAAAATGTTAATTATTCTTGCTGTTGCTAGTTTCTTGTGTTCATTGTCGATCTCGTTATTTAATTATGTATTTATGTTAACAAACTGGCTTTCTGTGACTATTATGTATTTGTATAAACAAACCCCCGGGAAGGGTAACCCGGTCAACAAATGCCCGCAAAAGTCGATGTGTCAGCCTGACGGCACAAGAATGCAGCTCTGCTGTAAACAGGCACAACGCAATCACGTCCAAAAAAAAAATCCCGGGTGAAAAGCAGAAGAAGAAGTATAAACAAACTGGTTTTCTGCGACTATTACATATCTATATAAACAAACTGGTTTTTCTGTGATTTCCCAGCCATCAGCAGCACAAGAAATATGTGACTTCCCCGACAAGAAGGACAAGGACAAAGAGGTGGAGGAGAAGAAAGATTTCAACAGTGTTGGTCTGAAGACAGATATTTATACCAAGAAAGCTTTGAAAGTATGTATTTGTGTCTTGAATTGTTTTTGTTCGAAACATTAACCTTTAAACAGATAGTCTTTATTGGGCATGTTAATGACCAGGAGAGTGTTGGCCATTGGTTGGGTAGATCATTGGCAAGGTAGTTTGTTGACAGAACCGGTCATTGGTAGAGTTGGCCATTGGTAGGGTAGATCATTGGCAAGGCAGTTTGTTGACAGAACCGGTCATTGGCGGGGTTGGTCATTGGTAGGGTAGATCTTTGGCAAGGCAGTTTGTTGACAGAACCGGTCATTGGTGGGGTTGGTAATTGGCAAGGCAGTTTGTTGACAGAACCGGTCATTGGTGGGGTTAGTCATTGGCAGGGTTGGTTATTGGCAGAGCAGGTCATTGGTAGGGATGGTTATTGGCAGAACAGGTATTTAACAGAGTTGGTTATTGACAACAGGTCATTGGCAGAGTTGGTTATTGACAG
Source organism: Cepaea nemoralis (assembly GCA_014155875.1). Lineage (NCBI taxonomy): Eukaryota > Metazoa > Mollusca > Gastropoda > Stylommatophora > Helicidae > Cepaea > Cepaea nemoralis. The sequence goes on along the minus strand of JACEFZ010010296.1, from coordinate 10,536 downwards.
AACAGGTCATTGGCAGAGTTGGTTATTGACAACAGGTCATTGGCAGAGTTGGTTATTGACAGTACAGGTCATTGGCAGAGTTGGTTATTGACAGTATAGGTCATTGGCAGAGTTGGTTATTGACAGTACAGGTCATTGACAGAGTTGGTTATTGACAGAACAGGTCATTGGCAGAGCAGGTTAATGACAGCTGGTCGGTATTAGGAATCAGTCAGGTGGCATCACCTAAATGAAGGTTGTCTGCAATGGATCTCTACATTCTGTATTGTCATGAATTGTTATTATCAATTCTCACAGTCATCTGCAGAGATCATTTATGAGTAAATATGAATCTGGTTTTCTAAGTTTTATTTCTTCCTTCTACCTCCAAGGACAAGAATCCATCCTTACGTAGCCGAGACTGGAGTGACCAGGAGACATTACTACTGCTAGAGGCCCTTGAGCTGTACAAGGATGACTGGAACAAAGTCTGTGAGCACGTTGGAAGTCGCACTCAGGATGAGTGCATCCTGCATTTCCTTCGTCTGCCCATTGAAGATCCCTTTTTGGAAGAGGATGAAGGTCACCTAGGTAGGAATTGAATGTGTTCTTGTTTGTTGCTTCTGATTTGTTGTGAACCCTCTTTGAAACTGAGATATAACTCCTAGTTCCGATACATCGGCATTCAGGTTGTCTAAGTATAAACTAGCAGGATGCACAAGATTGGTACTGGAACTTCACATGTGCGTAGGGGCATGTTAATTTGTAACCTGCTCATGATTCAACACACATGGACTGGCAGATTAGGCCTTGGTCGGTATTGGCTCCTTCACCAGTTTGAAATATTTCATCATAGGAGGAACTAAAAGAGCACTACAACACAATCTTTCTGACTATATACTACCAATGTCAAATCTGGGCAATGACAGAAAAATTAAAACAACGGAAATGAGATTCCTGAGAAGAATACTCAATGAATCAAGAAGAGAGAAAATCAGAAATTATGAAATAAGGACTAAAGTGGAGGTAATAGCAGCAATTAGAAAACAAGTGAAATGGTTCGACTGCATAACAAGGCTACCAACTAGCAGTATAAAACAACAGCCAGTGATATACAGACCAAATGGAACGAGAAGAAGAGGCCAACATTGAAACGATGGCCAGAGGGAATAACAGAGTCCATGGGAATCTCGAGATATGAAGCCCATAAGCGGGCAAACTCCAGCTGTTTATGCTTCACCTCGACACAGCAATGTACAAGAGGAATCAGATGAGATGAGGTGATAATTGTAAGCAGACTCCAGCCCAATGCCCGGGAGATGTTGCTTCTAGTTTGTGTTGATTTTGTTGGCCATATTGTTTATTGAGGTAACCTATTCTTTGTAGCCACTTTATAGCAGTGGAGGAGCTTCCACCCCAGTGACTCTGAGATCTGGGCTGTTAATAGCACAACTGGCAGCTGCTCCAGAGTTGGACAGGCAGAAGGGTCAGACGAAGATTTATTTTGTAACAATTACTGAATAAATTCTGGACAAAATATTCTTGTGTTTGACATCTCACTTCATTCCCATCTCCTTCGCCCTGGACAAGGAAGCAGATTCCCAGGTACCCTTAAAGTCATCTGTTTGTCCCGCATCTCTTATGGTGTTGATGATGTCGGGCTCATCCATTGCCCTTCCCTCCTTGTTCACCGCTGTGTTTGCCAGCTGATCGACTCACTTGTTACCTCTCATGCCGAGTGGCCCAGTAGGTAAATGAAAGTTATTTGGATGTGCTGTGTCGAGCATGCTATGAGAAAAAGAAAACTAGAGAATTTGGTGACAACTGGCAAGATTGAGGGGAAGGCAGAGAAGTAAATACCTGGATGGCTTGACCACATGGCATGGTCGGGACAAGAACACAACTGATCCATGACTCTGGTGAGTGTGTAAGATGGCAAAACATGACAAACACGCTTGCTGGCATGGCACATATTGAATGAATGTGTGGCGCCACCCATGATGCACGAGTCCAGTCTGGAGCTTCTTGAACATGTTTCTTTGAGTCGCTTCAAAGGTCTGTTACATTCCTGCTACATTATCTAATCATCATAGACTATTTTTATTGGTCTACTGCTATTCTTTATGCCATATTCCTTTTTACCAGCTTCACGATTGTCGAAGACATTTTGTAGCCTGCACAGTTTCTTTCTGTTTCTCTCTCATTACCAATGATATCACTGCAGTTCATGATTGTCAAAGGTATTTTGGTGCCTTCACAGTTTGTCTTCCTCTATTATCATTTATGTTGCTTCATTTCCTTCAGATTTGTTTCTACGCTACTCTGTCATTATTTGCCTCACACAGCACTTCGATCTTGAATGTGCCAGGCATCCATTTTCCTTGTATCATTCCAGGATTCATTGTTCAACATGGCCAAATAATTTCATAGCCCAGATATTTGATGGATGTTTATATAAGTTGCTTCAGTTCTCTATTTGTTCTTCCTTATTTGTTGATGTCAGCACCCTGACTATGTCTCCACTTCTTCTTTCATTCACTTGAAATTGTCTGTTTTTTGCAATGTATAAATTTCACTATTTTGTGTTTCAGTTTTAATTTCTTCTACTGTTGTTTCTTAGACAAGAATGTTTGCCTATATATGTCGTGTTCAGGACAGTCTTGAAGTATGTCATTTGTTATCTGCTGCTTCAATCCACAAGTGCGCATGAATGATTTGCCAATTGTACATTTTGTATCATGTGGTTGCGTATTCATTTGTGTTCTATTGTGAGGTGCTGAATAATGACTTGTTCTGGTCTGTCCATAAAATAATAACCATCTTGAACTGATGTTGGTGGTTTTTTGATTGATTTGCTAATTCTTTTCTTTTGATATGTGACTGGCACATCAGTTTTCTCTTCTGTTGCTCCTTCCTTAGCTAGTTGATCAGCTCTCTAGTTTCCGAGATAATGAATGATCTTATTGCCTAATTTACTCCTAATACTTGAAAACTTTTTTGGTCATATTGTTCTTGTGATTTTGCAGTCTCAGCTAAATTTCTTTGTCATGTTTTCTTTGATTTTGCAGGTCCACTTGTATATCAGCCAATTCCTTTCTCCAAGAGTGGTAACCCCATCATGTCCACCGTGGCGTTCTTAGCATCTGTTGTTGACCCTCGGGTAGCCAGCGCTGCAGCCAAGGCGGCTCTAGGTAGGTAATACAGCGTGCTGTTGAAGTCATTGCTGCCAGAGTTTTGGTATCCTAAATAATTTGTTTTTAAAAAAAACACAGAACTTGTAGCATTGCTGGTGCATGCTGGGAATGGTTTTATAGAACCAAGGAAATAATAGTTGCTTGTCCAAGCAGTTGTTATACATTGTTCATGCTTAGGGTTGGTTATTGGTAGGATGGGTTATTGATAGAATAGGTCATTAGCAGGGTGGGTTTTAGACAGAACAGGTCATTAACAGGGTGGGTTATTGACAGAACAGGTCATTAGCTGGGTGGGTTATTGACATATCAGGTCATTAGCAGGATGGGCTATTGACAGAACAGGTTATTTAGAGGGTTGATTGACAGAACAGGTCTTTGACTGGGTGGATTATTGACAGAACAGGTCATTGGCTGGAGGGATTATTGACAGAACAGGTCATTAGCAGGGTTGGTTATTGACAGATCAAGTTATAACAGGATGGGTTATTGATAGAACAGGTCACTAGCTGGGTGGGTTATTGACAGAACAGGTCATTGGCAGATTGGGTTATTGACAGAACAGGTCATTGGCAGATTGGGTTATTGACAGAACATGAATCTCCGGTGTTGTCAGAGAGGCTATTGTGACAGACTACTCCCACCACACAAACACTCTACACTTTGTTGCCACAAGTAAGGAAGGCCTGGTTGTGTCAGAGCGGCTGTTGTGACAAACTACTCCCACCACACAAAACACACTACACTTTGTTGCCACAAAGTAAGGAGGGCCTGTGTTGCATCAGAGAGGCTGTTGTGACAAACTACTCCCACCACACAAAACACTCTACACTTTGTTGCCACATGTAAGGAAGGCCTGTGTTGTGTTAGAGAGGCTGCTGTGAACTGTCTGCTCACAGTGAAAGGTTTCACAATTGTCATTGGTACAGCTCATTCAGATAGGGACGCCTCATTAATTCACGGGGTAATTAACCACAAAATCCACTTATCTGCATTCTGCCAAGAGCTTTATACTTAATACATGCGGTAAGGTCAATAAGTAGGTCACAAAATAATATTAAAAATAGTATATGAGATGCAAACTTGAAAACCATTTATTATTGTACTTATTCATTCATTCATTCATTCATTCCATTCATTCATTCATTCCATTCATTCAGTAGCATGCCCTTTTGCAGAACCTCGCTCCAATAACAACCTTCTGGAAAACCTCGATCATAAGCAAGATATCCCGCATGCGATTCACCCATCTGGAGATCATCCGTCACATCCTGCACCCATCTTCTCTTTGGCCTTTCTCTTCCTCTCTTCCCAAGCATATACCCCTCCATTATTGTTCTCTCCAAACGTTTATGATGTTTCAATAACTTATATATATGTACTTATATACTTCTTTATTTATCACTAGATAGGCATGCCCAAATCTTAACCCTTTGAAAATGATGTTATTCTGTTAAAAATAAATATCTATGCACATTCATGCATTTACCCTACCGTTTTATCAATCCCCCAATATCTGCATCATAGAAGTCTTTGGGCTGCTGCTGTAGTCACTTTCGCACCTCACGCTCAACTTCTTCATCATCAGCAAATCATTCATCCCTACAATGATTGAAAAATATTTTTTAGCTGTTCCTAACAAAAACTTGCCACAATAGGCCTTGTGAATATCGTTGGCAAGTCCTCTGCCCCAGAATACCTCACAGCAGTATGCAGTTTTTCTGTGATGACTGACATTTTCAACACCATGTTTACATGAAACTTTGTATAAGTATGTGCACATGAACATGGCAATTATTGTCTGTCACACACAGACATCAAGCTAGATGGATATGCCACATAATGATACCTTTATCAACTACAACCACTGTTTCTCAACTGGCTATCATTTTGTGACTTACTGACCCACCCTTGTATTTGCAGAGGAGTTTTCCAAAATGAAGGATGAGGTACCTCCATCAATTGTTGATGCTCACGTGAAGACTGTTGTCAGTGCAACCAAGGAAGGAAAAACATCGGACCCCTCATATGGCCTAGATAAAAGTGGTATTGCTGGCACAGGTACTCAGTTTTGGCTTGATGAAATTATCCTCCTTTTTTCTGTACATCCTTTTATGTTTTGTCCATCTTGTTCTTCGTGTTGATTTTCTTTCTATATCATGAGTGTAAATAGATAAAACTTTCTCCTCCTCCTCATTAAAATTTCTTTTCTTCTAACTTCTCCTGCAGCATCTTGCTCTGTGATTAATTCATTTGTTGCTGTTCTTGTGTGTATGTTTTTGCATGTCGATTAGCTTTCCTTATTACCTGTGTCCCTCACCATCAAGCGAACCCACTCCGACTTCTCAAGTACTTGTAATTTACGTCCCCAAGTCAAGGATGAGAAGTTAACGTAACTTCTTTCTTCAGTTTCTGCTCATGTTTCTAGCTGTATTTCTTTATAATTAGTTTTCTTCTTCTTGTTCCGGTACCTAGACTAAAGCACACACCAGCCATCATGACTTAATTTTCTGTTAGTGACATTTCAATGATGTTGGTGTCGCTTTTATTATTATTTGTTGCCCAACTGTCTAATTTCTTCATCATTGGCTTTAGATAGATAACAACTGTCTACAGCTCATCCGCCTCTTTTCTGCCTCCTTTGTCTTTTTGTTCTTTCTTCTTCATTTTTAGATAAATAAAAACTTCTGTCTCTTCTCATTTTTCCCTTTTTATTTTTTATAAAATATATTATATATATATATATATATAATATATATATTAAAATATATATATATATATATATATATAAAGAAAACTAACCTGCACAGTTTGCGGAGACTGCACTAGCCAGGCGGCCTTAATTTCTCAGGCTCAAGACCCCCTTGCCATACACCGCTAGGTACTATAGTGGCAGTAAATGACAGTTGACATATGTATATATTTAAAATCAGTTTCAGTCTGCTCAGATTCACAGCTTCTTTCCTTTCAGAAACCCTGAGGGATGAGTCAGCAGAGAGACAAAAGATCCTAAAAGAAAACGAGCAGAAGAGGGTGAGGCTTCCCAAACTCTTTTTTTTTTCCTAGCTTAGCTTACAAGCAATTATTGTCACTCTCTCTGGCCACAATCCGGAAAGTTCAGAGTGGATGACTGTGTCAAACGTCTGCCACATGTGGAAGTCTAATATTTTTGGGAAAAAGTGTGGATAAATTGTTCTGGGCAAGCAGCGGGTGTACGGGAATGGTAAAGCTGACTGGCAGGCATCCTTCTGTATTATCATACAGCTGAAGTTCTTCACACACTGAGAAAACCTGGGATGGTATAATTAGATACTCCGTTGTCTGGAACCCTAAGGGCAAGAAAAATAGCGGGAGGCCTAACAACACATGGAGAAGAGAATTACAGACAGAGATGGATAATATTGGGAGGATATCGAGGGAGCTGCAGGACATAGCAACAGATAGGACGGGTTGGTTGATATCCTGGGTCCCACTGTACAATAAAGAGCAGAAGAAGACAAAGCAGGTCCTTGCAGAACATGCAGACTACATGACCCTCTAAAGCAAAACAACAATAATAAAAATTACTTCAATTGACAACTAATATAATAAACATTCCCATATGTATGTTACGTTACAACTTCCTTAGGTATTTATAATGGCCATTTTAAAAATTGCCTAGTAAGTCAAGTATTACTGAATTTTTTACCATGCATTTTAATGCATATTGTTGTGATGTTGTCTAAGATTGGCTTCTTAAGTGGTGTATGAATGAAATAACATATGAAAGGAAAAAGAAGAAGAAGGGCGGAATGTCAGACAGGTCTGCATGCCCAATTCTTAACCCGTTGAAAATAAAGTTTGTTCATTCGTTCACTGTCATCAAAGATGACATGAAAAGTTTCTCGATCTCTTGCCATGTTTCCTGCCTCATGCCCAGGGTAGGTGTCTGGAATGTCCTATGCTGACCACTGCGCATCCCCCAGACTCCCATGTGCAGTAATTACACAGAGAATATATTCAGTCAGCCAGAAGATCAGGATTCGGTATTGATTGAAAATCAGCAAACATAAGTATGTGTCAGGCAGGAGTAAGAAATAGAATTGCAATAGTCACACATTAAAGAGTATGAAAAAGCTAATCACATTGAAAGGGCTAAGTTACAAATTAAATTATTAGCAATAAAGTGTTAGCACTCTTCATTATTACATTATGGACAATAAATAAACAACATGAAGGTAACATTGAATCGTTTGGAATGTACTTATGTAAACAAATAGGAGAAATATATTAGGCAGGAGAAGAAAACAATGAAGTATGACACAAACTGGAATTAAATCAGTGCCGAATAAGATCGACGCCAGGAAATTAACATGCTATGACCATGTAAAAAGACAGCTCCTTGTAAAAAAAAATCTGATCGAAGGAAAAGTGAACTATTTAAAAAAAGTTAGTTGCATGTCCCTTTTACAGGACATCGCAATCAACCTTGGCTTTTGTGATTTTTCCAGGCAATTTCACATTCAGTATTTTGCCATTGCTTTCTGGATGGCTGCGCTCATACTATTGCAAAAATCAGTGCATAGTCTGCTTGTATATCACCTGTGGCAGACTTCGAACCGGAGTGTTCGGATAGCAAATCCATTACATGGAAAGTCCGAATCGAAAGCTCGCTCACTGTAGATGTCATCTGCAGACTACATTCTTCTGGTTTCCGGAGGAAGAGCCTGTGGTGAACGGCAGGCCCAATATACGGAAGTGAAGCAAAGCAGCCACATGACGATTCCTTGGGTGAGCCCAATACCAGAGCGCTATGTGTCGGCTCTGCAATTATGGAAGCCTCCTAGGATGGTGGGGAATGCCCATGGTCTGTCCCTGCCTTCCCTTGAGGGCTGACCGGGATGTCTTCGGCTGCTCTAAATGGGCCATTTGGTATGGGGGATAACACCACACCAGTGAGAGTCAAACGTCCTACGAAATCCCCGGGAAGGTTAACCCGGTCAACAAATGCCCATAGAAGTTGGATGTGTTGGCCTAACGGCGCAAGAACGCAGCTCTGCTGTAAACAGGCACAATGCAATCATGTCCGACAAAACTCTCCGGATGAACGCAGCAGAAGAAGAAGAAGAACCTGAGTGTTGGGATTGTGAAGCTGTATCCACTACCCCTAAGTCACACATGCATATAAACATTTTGCATATCCTTTGCAGGATGTTGTGCTCAACCCCAGGTTGAGTGTTTAGGTCAATTTATGATCAGTGGTTTGTGTTGCTGTCTGAACTTGAGGTGAACTTTGAGGTCCAGCTGGCCTCTGGTGTGTAGAATGCTCTCACTGCCCCGCCATCCACACTTAGAGGTGCAAGTGGGAGTTGTTAAACCTCTCTACCATGCTGGCTTCTGGAGGGCAAGTAGCCCAGAGGAAGAGGGATACATGTGTAGACAGCAGGGCATAGACTGGAAGAAGCCTGTATGGGTGCACTGTATGAGATGTAGAGCAGAACAGAGGGTGCTGGAATCTTCTTCTGCCTGAAGAAGTTGGATGTGTCGGCCGAAAGGTTAAAATACATCTCTGCTGTAAACAGGCACAACACAATTATGTCTAAAATACCGGAATGTTATTTTAGACATAATTGTTTTGTGCCTGTTTACAGCAGAGATGTATTTTAACCTTTCGGCCGACACATCCGACTTCTTCAGGCATTTGTTGACCGGGTTACCTTCCCGGCTGAGTGCTGGAATCTAATGACAAAGGTTTCGCTTTTTGTATTTGTTGCTGCAACATGTGCATTGTTTAACTGTGGTTGTGAGACTTCAGCTTTCCAGCCAAGTTTTCTTGTCCTCCGGTTCGTTGTTCAAGGCTTTGGTCGAAGCGCTCGCTTGTATCTGTTACTGCCTGTCCTTTCGCCAAGCTTCTTTGCTATATTTTGTGTTCATCCATGGAATCTTTTCCTCAGGACATGGTGGTGCAGACGGAAAATGAGCTGGTGGACAGTCTGGATGGGTCTGTACCATTTAGTGGGGGTATTGGTGCACAACAAGGCAGATGTTGCCAGGGGCTTTGGGGATAAGGTGTATAGTCTGGAGGGAGAGAGAAATCATCACGGCCTGGAGAGATTGGTGTGGCAGGGAGTGACCACAGGATATGGTCGACACTTAGGACTCCGAGGACAGGACACATAATCAGACTGCAACTTGTACCATTTGTATTGGGACTCTTCACTGGCTGTTGAAGATGAGTCGGAGCACTTGTGGGAATGTTTTGCGTGCTCTAATGTCAAGCCTCAACTCAACTTCAGCTTTAGTTTGGAAGCAGCCCTCCCCCTCCCCTGTTTTCATTACCCCAAAGCTTTGTTATTTGTGTTGTGCATTGGCTTTATTTCTTGGGTACATCAGTAGTGCAGAGACGTTGTGATAATCTTTTGTTTCTTTTTTCCACAGCTTGGGGAAGAAACCATGGAGATCGACGCTGGCAAGGAGAAAGTTGAGAAGATGGAAGAAGACAAGAAGGATGATGAAGTCAAGGATAAGTCAAATGAGGATGAGTCAAAGGTTAGAGGCTACAAAGTGCTTTTTCTTTGTCCTTCCTCCCTCCCTCCCTCCCTCCCTTCCTTCCTTCCTTCCTCTTTTTGTTTAGTTCTTCATCCTTCCTGTCATAAACTTTCTTAATTCCTGCCATGTTTTCTCCGTTTCTGCCATACACTTTTTCCCTTCCATTTGCTTCTTCCTTCCTTCCTGTCATTGTTTTCTTTCTTTCTCTTTCTTCCATTCACTTTATTAATTTCTTCACGCCATAAACTTCCTCCATGCCTGCCTGCCTGCCTGCCTGCCTGCCTGCCTGCCTGCCTGCCTGCCTTCCTTCCTTCCTTCCTTCCTTCCTTCCTTCCCTTCCTTCCTTCCTTCCATTCACTTCCTCCTTTCCTTCCTTTTCTTTCTTTCTTTCTTTCTTTCTTTCTTTCTTTCTTTCTTTCTTTCTTTCTTTCTTTCTTCTTTCTTTCTTTCTTTCTTTCTTTCTTTCTTTCTTTCTTTCTTCTGTTCACAATGAATCCACCAAGAATCCCAAAATCTGTGACAGGGATAGCATTTTATATGTGTGTGTTTTCTCCAATGACCAGGATTCAGTAAAGAGCAGTGAAACAACAGGTGGTGATGAGGATGATGAAGAAGACGGGAAATCGTCAGAAGTTACAAAAGATGATGACAGACCACAGGAGTTGAAGGAAAAGGACAAATCTGCGGCCGGCGCAGGTGACGATAAACCCAAAGAATGCGATGATGCCTCAGTGGTGTCCACAGCTGCTGCTGCGGCCCTTGCTGCGGCCGCTGTGAAGGCTAAGGTAAGAACGACCCCCAGTGTGGTGTTTGTCCCTCGAAACTGATGATGATTTCC
>JACEFZ010010295.1:0-27456 GCA_014155875.1 Cepaea nemoralis | reverse complement strand
GAATAATAGTGCCCCCGGGGGGAAACCCTTATAAATTTGACTACTTATATGAATTAAATGAGATGCTCCCCATCAGGGTCTGGGCGAAGACGGGCCGGGTCAGACAGACAGACAGATAGACAGACAGACAGACAGACAGACAGATAGTCGGTAACGGGAACGAGAACTTATATGACTACTTATATGAATTAAATGAGATGCTCCCCACCAGAGTCTGGGCGAAGCCGGGCCGGGTCAGCTAGTAAATTTTAAAAACAAAACATTTCACCATCACGTCAGTGGTGTCTGCGTTGACACAGAAGGGCAGACTGAACAAAGGGGTATGGACACAGCAGTGCGATGATCGCACTCAGAAGTATAAAGCGTTTATTTTCCAGTCATCTCATTTTAATACTCCTTAATTTTGATTTACAATTTACTCTCAGGGTAGACGCATTATCTACAGGAATCGGCGGATGTTTGATGCAAGAGAAAAATCACCGTATGCATCCAGTGCTATACGTCAGTAGGAAACTCACGCCACTAGAGGCACATTACTCAGCGCTTGAACGTGAGGCCCTGGCAATTGTGTGGTCGGTTCATAAACGTTCTAGGTACTTGCTGGGTAGGAAATTCATCTTACAAACAGACCACAGACCGCTAACATTCATCCACACAGCAGCGATAAAGAACGCACGGGTTCATCGATGGAGTATATTTCTGCAGGAGTATGCATTTGTCCCTATGCACATACGGGGTGAAGAAAACATCATGGCAGACCTGCTGTCCAGAAATCACCATGGGCAAAGTTCAACGAAACAATGACTATAGAATTAGTGGGTGAACTGGTTAAGTAAATGTGACAACGCTCATCGTTCAGGATTCATCCCAGATAAGACTGCAGGGGTGGCATAGCACCTCAAAGATTAACATTTTTGGTGTCACGTTACACAGTGTTAACTATCTAATGTGAAAGTTGTATGTAAAGTATTTGCCATGAAGTTATGAGTGCGAACATGTTCAATGTCTTTTTCTGTTATGGATAGGGAAGATATAACGACTACTAGGCACGTAAAGTTACTGGTGCTCATATGTGAGAAACATTACTCTCCCATCATTGGAAAACTATGGTTAACGCACGAGTTAGGAATTTGCTAGTGCTAGCAAATTAACGGGGTCACAGAAGAATATGCAAATGTGAGACCAGGAGGGTTAATCCAATCGTCAACAAACTGGGGTAGGCCCAAACAATGTATTGATTAAGGCACGTACGCATCATATAAATCGTCAACGAATGAATGGGAGAAGCCACTAAACAGGTGGTTAGGATATATCACATAGATGTCAGTCGAAGTCACGTATGCATAGAAGCAAAGTAATGGCCCAGTAATGTTAGATTTTTAGAACACGTACATTGTTAAGAGGAAATCACTAATGAGATGCGAATACGTAGCAGGAAATCTAGAAACAAGGAAGATTCTAAATGTAATTTTCATGGGAACTGATAACTGGGATCAAGAGGTTAATGGTGGGAGGTCTGGAAAGATGGAATAAATAGACAAGTCTGAAAATTGAGGGACAGTTGAGATTTGAGCCAGATAGTGGAGGTCTGAGTTCTGGGAGTTGAATGGTGGCGGAGTTAGAGAGAACTTAGCCCGGCTGTCAGCGGCGATAGTGGTCGGGGCTACTTTCAGGATACTAACCAGCTAGCTGGTGTCGGGGCTGAGGAGGAAATCTCAGCCAAGAACGTATTCTACTCAAAGTGTTCTCTGAGTGTACTGTAACTGTGCAGATGCAATATATCTATATTTAATACTGAAGTGTTCCTGAGGAATAGTATCGTATCGAGTGTGGTCAAAGTAAAGTATTATGTGCACAGCCTGGTGTTTGATATTGATTCATCGTGGTTGATCAGTCGTCCAACACAACATTCACACAGACATCCTCTAAACACATTCATAGCCACTTCTTTATGTCCAGTCACCTCGTGACATTCATATCACACTTTTAAGGTATTCATTTGAAGCCGCCCCGTAGTCATTGTCAACAAATCGAGATCCTCTGTCTGCCGTCATGAAATTAGAGACCATAACTTACATCTACCCTTCCGTTTCTCCCCAGTTCAATCCACCACCTGCAAACTTGACTTCACGTGACCCTGATCAGGGGAGGGGAGAGAAGGAGATAGACGAATACTCCACCATGGTCTGGCAAGAATGCGACAGAATGGAGTGACAAGGGGATCTGGCCGATGCTCGACGCTTAGAGGAAAGGTGAGACGCACATATAATCGCATTGCTACTGGTACTATTGGGGTTGAAACTCTTCGCTGGCTTCTGAGGATGAGGACGGAGCGCTTATGGGAATGCCCCGAATGCTGTGATGTTGGTTCTTAAATCAACCAACCACCAACCAACCAACCAACCAACCAATCAATCAATCAATCAATCAATCAATCAATCAATCAATCAATCCACCTTGTCCAAAGGTGTCCCGTAGGCTAGCGGAGGGAAGGAGAAATCATACTTCTCCTTTGATAGGAGATACCCTTATCCCGCCAAGGTGGCAAGATTGAGGAGAAAAGAACAAGGGGCGGGCAGAGAAATAAATACCTGGATGGCTTGGCCACGTCGGTAGGGTCAAGACAAGAACACAGAGCTGATCGACGAATCTGATGAGCGTGTGATATGGCGAAACATGACGACCATCCACGCTTACCGGCATGGCACATGATGATGATTAATCAGTAGTAATACATTTTCTTACATGTTTTTTATCACTTATATCTTATAGGTATTTGCACGTGTGAAGTCGTATCTTTTATTATTTAAAAAGTAATCTGCAACAGTCAGCGAAAAGTCCCAATACTAACAGTACCAATAGCAGTCGGATTATTTGTCCATCTGGCCTTTCCTTGGAGGTGTGAGTGTCGGCCAGATCCCCTGGTCACTCCCGGCAGCACCCTTGTCTACAGGCAGTGATGATCTCCGTTCTTCTGCACAATACACACGATCCCGAAGGGCGCTGGCCAAATCTGCCTCATCATGCACCAATACCCCACACACTAAGTGGCTGCTTTTCATTGTCATCATAATAATACTGTCAGAAATGCTCCATAAGTAGGCACATGACATTTTCATTAACAAATGCCTCCCCCCCCCCACCCACACCCCCCCCCCACCACCCCCCACCCCCCCCCCAACATATAATCTCTAGAACTGTGTTTCAATCCATGGCATGGCAGAGGCGTCACCTCTCTCTTGTTGCGGTGGGAGGTATAGAGATAGCGGTAAGGGAGGTAACGCCAGGTACGTTGGCTAGACACGGGTTGAATCTAATCATTTTGGCATTTATTTTTTTTGTTGGGCTCGGGGAGACAAGCTGGCAATGTGTCGGGTGATGGATATGTGTCGGAGACGGGGTGTTGACCCTGGGTCTAGAGGCGGTTCTCTTCCACAGCAGCCTGAGATGGTCTGTCTGTCTGTCTGTTGTCTGTCTGTCGCTTTCTCTCTCTGCATATATATATGTGTGTGTGTGTGTGTGTGTGCGTGCGCGCGCGCACGATATATGAAATAGCGCAGAACTGACGCATACTATAGGGTGTATTTTTATTAGTTAGTTAGTTAGTCGACAGATCATCTTCAATGCACATCGAACCATTCAATCCTTAAGTGCTCGGATCCCCTCCTCAGCAAATCCCGCAGCGTGTAGCGGCTAACGACACCAATGTGTATTTTTAATGACTGTACAGTGTTTCAAAATATTGCCGGTCGAAGTTTTGTATTCATCCTCTGTAAAGTCAATGCAACATAATAGGTAAATACAAATCTTTTGGACCGGCAATATTTTCAAACACCAGGGAGTCATTAAAAATACACTCTGCTGATGGATAGCGGTTACTGGATAGTGAAGATTGAATAGTAGCTAGTGGTTATTGGACAGTGGTTACTAGATAATGGTTACTGGATGGGGGGTAGTGGATAATGGTAAGTCATAGCGGTTGGCAAATATTGGTTTGTGAATTGCGGTTAATGGATAGTGGTTAGTGTATAGTGGTACATGGTTAGAAGATAGTGGACAGTGGTTAGTGGATAGTGATTAGTATATAGTGATTAATGGAAAGTGATTAGTGGTTAATGGATAGTGGATAGTGAATAGTGGTTAGTTAATAGTGGCTAGTGGTTAGTGGATAATGGTTAATGGGAAGTGGTTAGTAAATAGTGTATAGTTGTTAGTGAATAGTGGATAAGGGTTAGTGGGTAGTGGTTAGTAAATAGTGGTTAGTGGATAGGGGTTGGTGGATAGTGGTTAGCGGTCAGTGGTTAGTGAATAGTGGATATTGGTTAGTGAATAGTAGTTAGTGGTCAGTGAATAGTGGTTAGTGGTTAGTGAATAGTCGATAGTGGAGAGTTATTAGTGGATAATGATTAGTGGATAATGGTTAGTGAATAGTGGATAATGGAGAGTTGTTAGTGGATAATGGTTAGTGCTTAGTGAATAGTTGATTCTCCCCCCCCCCCCCACCCGATGTGTCTCCACCTTATCGTGGTGGGGAGCTTGCGTGTCCCAGTGACCCCAAGTGCTATGCCGACGGAAGCACAACTACATGCCAGACAGCTCTTGGGGTAGCGGCCAGACTAAGGGAGACAAAAATTGCTGTTCTGCAGGTAGACTGAGTATAACAGAAAGTCTAAATCAGGCGCACGATGCCGCTAATTCTTGGTCCGGACACATACTCCCCCCACAAGGCTCCCAGTCGAGGGATATGGCTGAACGCCTCTAAGCCATAAACCCTCGGATGTGAGAGCTGGACCGATGTCCACCTACCGAAAATTGGAAGTGAGATGCTGAGCACGCTACATGCCCAGTTCAGAGTGGGGGATATGAGGGATCCACGGATGAGAGGGCCTGGCCGTTTCTCGCTCACTGGTGCACGGAGGTAAGGTGCTGAGCCGGCAGCACATGTAGCCTACCTCGTGAGCGAGTACTAAAGGTAGAAAAAGTGCCCCAGTCGCACGAAATGGTTACGAAAAATGTCTGTATCCATACTCATAGAGAGTATAGTCAAAGGTGGAATAAACGTCTCAATAACACGAAATGGAACGCTTGGCTAGCGAATCCATTGCGTGGTCCGAAGACCGAAGCGAAAGCTTACCTAGTGGATGTCGTCTGCAGACTGACCGTTCCTGGTTTGTGCTTGAGCGACCAGTGGCAAGCGAAATGCCCAATACATGGAAGTGAGGAATTAAAGCAGCCATGAGCAGGACGTGGCAATTCCTCGGGTCAGTCTTAGAGCAATATGTGCCGGCTCTGTAATTATGGAAGCCTCCTTGGATAGCGAGAAATGCCCATGGCCTTGAGGGTTGACCGTGATGTCTTTGACCATTCTATCTTGACCAGCTGAGATGTGGGCGACATCACACAAAAAAAGAGTCTAACGTGCCTCGACACCTGAGGAAGGCTAACCTCATTAAAAAATGCCCGCCGAAGTCGAAAGTGCCGCCTACGGGTGGCAAAATAAAAACTGGCACTACGCAATTACGTCCGTGTGAGATGTCTTTCGTGGAGGGAAAAGCTCTGACTAACTAGTTTTCCGAATGTCCTTAACGTTCGGAACTAGCTAGTTTCCGATTGTCTTTCGTGCTAGGAACAGCCCTGACTACCTAGTTTCCCGAATGCCGCTCGTATCCGGAACAGCTCTGACTAGCTAGTTTTCCGAATGTCTGTCGTGCCCGGAACAGCTCTGACTATATTGTCTCCGGGCACAACGACAAGAACATGTCCGAATCGAACTGCAGACAGGTCTGGTTTGTGCGGGAACGGCCCGAGGCGAATGAAATGCCAAATATATTGAAATGAGGAATTAAAGCAGCCATGAGCAGGATGTGACGATTCCCTCGGTGAGCCCAGCACCAGGGCGCTATGTGTCGGCTCTGCAACTATGGAAGCCACCCTGGATGGCGGAAAATGCCATGGACTGTCTCTGCCTTCCCCTGAGGGCTGATCGCGAAGTATTCGACCGTTCCAACTTGACCAGCTGGGATGTGGACGGCACCACAAAAGTGAGAGTCCCACAGGAATGCTAACCTGTCAAAAATGCACGCTAAAAGTCGGATGTGTTGGCCTAAGGGTTTCGGCCCAAGGGTGCCTAACCAGACACACCGCAATCACATCTGGAAAAACACTCCGGACGAATGCAAAAAAAGAAGAATAGTGGATGATGGTTAGTGGTTAGTGAATAGTGGATAATGGTTAGTAGATAGTGGTTAGTGGTTAGCGGTTAGTGGATAGCGGTCTGTTGTTAGTGAATAGTGGTTAGTGGTTAGTGAATAGTGGTTAGAAGTTAGTGGATAGTGGTTAGTGAATAATTTGATAGTGGAGAGTTGTTAGTGGATACTGGTCAGTGGTTAGTGAATAGTGGATAGTGAAGAGTTGTTAGTGGATGCTTGTTAGTGGTTAGTGGAGAATGGTTAGTGAATAGTGGATATTGGTTAGAGGTTTTGTGATCGCAGTTTGTGTATATAGATAAGTAGATTGTGGTTAGTGGATAGTGGTTAGTGGTTAGTAGATAGTGGATAGTGGTTAGTGGATAATGGTTAGTGGATAGTGGTTAGTGAATGGTGGGTAGTGGTTAGTGGTTAATGGTTAGCGAATAGTAGATAATGGTTAGTGAATAGTGTATAATGGTTAGTGAATGGTGGGTAATGGTTAGCGAATGATGGGTAATGGGTGGTTAATGGATAGTGGTTAGTGGTTAGTGAATAGTGGATAATGGTTAGTGGGTAATGGTTAGTGGATAGTGGTTAGTGAATGGTGGATAATGTTTAGTGGATAGTGGTTAGTGAATAGTAGATAATGGTTAGTGGATAGTGGTTAGTGGATAGTGGATAGTGGTTAGTAAATAGTGGATAGCGGTTAGAGGTTTGGGGATAGCGGATTGTGTATAATGATTAGTGGATTGTGGTTAGTGGATAGAGGATAGTGATTAGTAGATAGTGGATAGTGGTTAGTGGAGCATTGTTAGTGGATAGTGGATAATGTTTAGTGGATAGTGAATAGTGGATATTGTTAGTGGATAGTGGATAGTGGTTATTGTTAGTGGATAGTGGATAGTGGTTATTGGATGGTGGATATAGATTAGTGAATAGTGGTTAGTGGATAGTGGTTAGCAGTTAGTGGATAGTGGTCAGTGGTTAGTGAACAGTTGTTAGTGGATAGCGGTTAGTGGTTAGTGAATAGTGAATAGTGGATAGTGGTTAGTGAATAGTGGTTAGTGAATAGAGGTTAGTGTATAGTGGATAGTGGAGAGGTGTTAGTGGATACTGGTTAGTGGTTAGTGGATAATGGTTAGTGAATAGTTATTAGTGGTTAGAGGATTGGGGATAGCGGTTTGTGTATAGTGATTAGTGGATTGTGGTTAGTGGATAGTTCTTAGTAGATAGTGGATAGTTTTTAGTGGATAATGGTTAATTGCTAATGATTAATTAATAATGGTTTGTGTATAGTGATTGACAGAACCGTTTCAGAAATCTTCGAACACTTTACTTCAGACGAAACAACAGATCCACATCCAATAAATGAACTTCTATTTGCAGACAATCAGTGCCTGTCTTATAGCGACGAGGGTAGACTGCAAAATCATATTAATAATCTGAGTTAAACATGCAGCAAATGCAATATAAGTATAAATATAGCCAACACCAAAGTAATGCAAGTTAGCTGTTCTACTGGTCCACTGAGTATACAGATAAATGGCACATCTCTGAAACAAGTTAAAGAATTCAAATATCTTGGAAGTATGATCACAGAAGATGGCAGATGGGATTGAGAAATCTAAATCAGATGTCAAAAAGCAAGTAAACTTACATACCGACTATCATCCATATTGAAACATCTAAACATATATATGTTCGCAAAACGACAGATAATAAACAGCATATTCACACCAACCCTATGCTACCAATCTCAAACTTGGACATTATCCAAATCACACTTACTCAAAACCAACACCCGTGAGATGAGATACCTAAGGAGAGTTGCCAACTTAATCAGAAACCTAACATTAAATGCTGTTATCAGACAGACAGTGGGATCAACACGTTGTGCCACATAAATCGAAAGACAGAAGATCAAATGGTTTGGCGTGTCGTCAGAATGCAACACCATCAACTATCGGCAGTGACCCTACATCAAAGACCATCTGCGACGAAAGCAAGAGGACACCCGAGAAGAGAATGGATTGACGTCATGAAAAACATTGTACAGTCACACGGAATGACACCATCAAGTGCCACCCATCGGGCACTGGAACGCCAATTATTCCTCCCTACGCCGCTTGGCGGCAAACGTGGAAGATGATGATGATAATGATGATGATGTATAGTGATTTGTTGTGATTAGGCAGTGAATGCTTTGTGGTGGTTAATGGATAGTGGATAGTAGTTAGTGGATAATGTATAGTGTTTAGTGGCCTTGCTTACCAATGCCGACGTTTCATTTTAAAATGCCAAAATGACACAATTACATTCACTTCACCATGCTCAGCTTGTGAGCAATGTGTTGTTGGCTGTCGGACTGCTCCACAAACATCACGAGCATGCGAACCAGTGTAAGGTAGGCAAGAGTCCCTAGCACGGCTGATAACCATCTCTGAACGACTGTCATTGGCCAGCTGATGTGAGTGATTCCAACCAGAATTAACATAGTTTCTGCGTTGAGTATCAATTGTCATGGCCACTGGTTCTAAAATTGTCAATATGTTATACATTCTATGTCGAGGTCACTGGTTCTCAAACTGACGGTATATTATACATTCTATTGCGAGATCACTGGTTCTCAAACTAGCAGAATGTAAATATTCTATGGTCGAGGCCACTGGTTCTCAAACTGACAGCATGTTATCCATTATATGATGAGGTCATTGGTTCTCAAACTGACAGTATGTTATCCATTATATGTCGAGGTCACTGGTTCTCAAACTGACAGTTTGTATATGGCGAATTACAGGTTCTCAAACTGGCTTTACCCCTCTGCCGTGCGTCCACCTTGACGAGGTAGAGGGGCTTGAGCGTTCCAATGACCCCAAGAGCTATGCCGACGGTAGCACAGCTACTGGTAGGGTCACCCATGTCGGACAGGTCAAGGGAGAGGGACCAGACGAAGTGACGCACAAACCTGCTGCCTTGTAGGTAGACTGGGGACAGTAAAAGGCTAGGGAAAGCATCCCGAACAAATGCTTGTCGAAATCGGATGTACTGAGCCACAGGCTTGACAAAGAAGTGCAACGTAACTTTATCATTTCATGATGCCACAGATGAAAATAAATCGTTATGGTGCTAATCCCGTGAAGTCCCATCAGGCGGTGATAGTGCCGGGCCCCCTGCCTCGAGGGGGTCCACCCATGACTACTGGTGGTCACCTTCCCCTGTGCTGTGGAGTCAAGGCACAGAGGAGTAGGTTAAGAGTTATTGACCAAACACCCCGGACACTCAACATACTACAATGGAATGCAGAAGGAGTTTATAACAAGAAAGCCTCCCTAACACAGCGTCTTCATAAAGATAGAATAGATGTGGCATGCATTCAAGAGACACACCTCAACGCCAATCGCACATTTTCAGTCAAGGGATATCAGGCCACACGTTTCGACCGCGAAGGACACAAAGGAGGAGTTGTAATACTTACACGAAATACAATACCTTGCAGCGAAGTATCTGTGATCTCTGACAACCAAACGGAAATTATAGGTGTTGATATAATGATAAAGGACGTGAAAATAAGAATTTACAATCTGTATAGCCCGGCAGATAAGGATCTTACACTCTCAAACATGGAAATAACTGACACAAATTGCATTGTTGTCGGAGACTTTAATAGCCGTTCAGAAAGATGGGGATACCCAGATACTGACAAAAGAGGAGATGAAGTGGAGGACTGGGAAATAGACTCAAATCTCCATCTACTCAACAAAGCGGATGACACACCGAGCTTTTACTCCAGAAGATGGATTACCACTTCTACTCCAGACTTAGCTTTCTGCACAGGAGACATCCTCCACAAAATCGATCGCCATGTGCTTGACCAATTAGCAGGTAGTGACCACAGACCAATCAAGCTTGTAATAAATATGGAGTAGTGTTCCACAGGAGCAAAAGCCTTTGCCCCGTTGGAATTACAAACGAGCAGATTGGGACAGATTTGCCATACTAACAGACACATATTGTGAAAACATAAATACACGATATGGCAACATGAAGCAAATGGTGGAAAGTCTAAACAGAGCAATAATACAGGCGGCCACTGAGTCTATTCCAAGAGGAGCGAGGAAAAATTACAAACCATACTGGACTGAAGAACTACAAACTTTGGAGGACAAAGTTGAAGATGCTAGGAAGACCGCAGAGAGAGAACAAACAACTGAAGCGAACATCTCTCTCAAAGCCATCTCAGCAAAATATAAAAGAACAGTAAATCAAACAACAAGAGATTGTTGGAGGAAAAAAACAGAAAACCTGAATTTTGACAGGGATGGAAACAAACTATGGAAACTAGTGAAAGCCATGAACAATGAAGGACCTAGAAACAAACAAATAACAATTAAACAAGGAAATGCCTTGCTTACAGGAAAAAAGGCTGCAAATGCACTAATGGAACACTATGCCAGTGCAAACCACATTGATATTACAGCCGAACAGAAGAATGCAATCAAAGATAAACAGATACATCATAGATATACAGAGACAGCAGCAGAATATATGATGGCAAATCTAACAATGGAAGAAATGGAACAGGCAATGAATACCCTAAAAAAGAAGACATCACCAGGAAAGGATGGAATCACAAATGAAATGCTAAGAGGACTAGGCACTAAGGCAAAAAAGAAACTACTAGCAGTCCTAAATTACAGCTGGAATAGTCCCTCAGGCGTGGAAGGAAGCTATACTAATACCAGTCCCAAAGAAAGGAAAAGACCTGGAAGAACCAAATGGCTATCGACCTATCAGTCTTCTTAGCTGTGTAGGAAAATTAATGGAACGCATTATCAATGGCAGGCTAACATGGCATATGGAAGAAAACCAACTCTTAACACCTCACCAAGCAGGATTCAGAAAGTACAGATCCACTGAAGATCAAATAACCTATATAGCTCAGGAAATAGAGGATGCCTTCCAAGAGAAAAAGCACACACTAGCGGTCTGGATAGATTTAGAAAAAGCATTTGATAAAGTATGGAAGGAAGGACTGAAAGTAAAACTACAAAAAATGCATGTCTGTGGGAAAATGTACAAATGGATCAGCCACTACCTTGAGAACAGAACTGCCAGGACAAAAGTACAAGGACAAACCAGCAAAATGATGCTGTTGGAGCAAGGTGTCCCCCAAGGAGGAGTTCTTTCACCAACATTATTCCTAGCATATATAAACGACATCACGGAAAATTTTCCAGCCAGAGTACACACATCATCCTTTGCAGATGACCTAGCCATATGGACATCTGAAGAATATATTAGTACAGCTAACTGCAGAATACAGCAAGCCCTATTAGCGGTAGAGGACTGGTCAAAATCATGGCTAGTAAAGATAAGTGAGGAGAAAACAACATGGACAGTGTTCTCCCTCTCAAATAAAACTCAGCAACCTAAGCTGGTATTGAATGGAAAAATATTGCGCCATGAAGAAAATCCAAACTATCTAGGAGTCACCTTTGATCGTCGCCTGACATGGAAGACACAGGTTGAGAAAAATCGAACAAGAGCAAGGCAAAGAATGGCAATCATGAAAAAGCTTGCTGGTACAACGTGGGGAGCAGATGAGAAAGTTCTCAAGAAGTTATATACTGGACGGGTGAGGCCAGCACTGGAGTATGGCATTGCAGCTTGGGCAACAGCAGCTAAGTCAAACTTTAACAAAATAAGTAGAGTCCAAAACCAAGGAATGCGAATCATAACTGGAAGCCTGAAGACAACGCCTATTAATGAATTAGAAAAGATAACTTGTTTACAACCAATGCAGGATAGAAAAGATAGCAGAGCCCAACAACAAGCTGAAAAATTTAGAAGATTGACAGACCACGATATGTATAAAAGGTTTAGTGGTTTTGGAAAGGGAAGACTGAAGCATAGCAACTTTGTAGAAACTGCAAAACGAAAGATTAGGGCAGATCCCATACTTAACATATCAACAGTCAAACCCATTTACAATGCAGACAAGTTCCCAGCTTGGAGACAGCAGCAACTGCCTGAGATGATAGAAAACATTCCTGGTATTGAGAAAAAGAACACTCAGCATGAAACCGAAAGAAGAGAAATAACCCTAAACTACATAAAAGAACATTACCCAAGCAGCAATTGGACCCATGCATATACAGATGGATCAGCCAAAAATTCAGTAGAGAATGGAGGAGGAGGAATTCTCCTAAATTTAAAAAATGGAGTGAAAAAAACACATTCAGTGGCAACTGGAAAGTTTTCAAGTAACTTCAAAGCGGAGGTAGAGGCTCTGAAAACTGCAGCAGAAATGCTTTTGATGGAGGAAAATAAAGACACGCATATAGCTATCTTTACAGATGCAAAGTCAGCTGTCTCAATACTGAAAAGCAAAAACAGCACAGAACTAGCTGACCTAAGAGCAGCACTCCATGGTCTATGCCAGAAATCCAAAAAAGTTGTAATACAGTGGATCCCATCACATTGCAGTATACCTGGAAATGAAGAGGCTGACAGACTGGCAAAAGAGGGCGGACGACTACCACAGCCTGACATAGACATAACCTATAATGAGGCAAAGAGGTTGATAAAAAGCACTTATAGAACCAAATGGGAATCAGAGCATCCAGGCCACCAGAAGGATGATGCATATTACAAACTCGACCGAAGAGAACAAGTAGCAATCTTCAGACTCCGCACAGGACATAACAGGCTGAAATACCACTTGTTCAACAAACTAAAGATAGGAGATACAGATGAATGTAATTGTGGAACTGGTAAAATGACAGCTAAACATTTGCTGCAAGAGTGCCCAATATATGCAGAACAGAGAAAGATATTTTGGCCCACACCTGCTTCATTCGAGGACAAGCTTTATGGAGATATCAACAAGCTCAAGTCGACTGCAGCTTACTTTAACTGTATTCAGGTTGACATTTAAATGTACATGAAGAAGTTTTTAGACTGCCACACTTCATACCACAGGCATGTCGGTTACACAAGCCTCCCAGAGGCATGAAATGGAATATTGCTTGGATAGCAAATCCATTACGTGGAAAGTCCGAATCGAAAGCTCACTGTGTGGGCTTCATAAAAGGTGGAAAAAGCGTCCTAGTGGCACAAAATGGAATATTGCTTGGATAGCAAATCCATTACGTGGAAAGTCCGAACCGAAAGCTCACTGTGTGGATGTCATCTGCAAACTGCATTCTTCTGGCTTCTGGAAGAACAGCCTATGGTGAACGGAAGGCCCAATATACGGAAGTAAGGCTAAGCAGCCATGTGCAGGACGTGACGATTCCTTGGGTGAGCCCAGTACCAGAGCGCTGTGTGATGGCTCTGCAATTATGGAAGCCTCCTTGGATGGCGGGGAATGCCCATGGTCTGCCCCTGCCTTCCCTTGAGGGCCGACCAGGATGCCTTTGGCTGTTCTATATGGGCCAGCTGGGATGGGAGATAACACCACAACAGTGAGAGTCTAACGTCCTAAGAAACCCCCGGGAAGGTTAACCCGGTCAACAAATGCCCGCAGAAGTCGGATGTGTCGGCCTAACGGCGCAAGAACGCAGCTCTGCTGTAAACAGGCACAACGCAATCACGTCCAGAAAAAAAAAAACGGATGAACGAAGAAGAAGAAGAAGAAGATCTAACTATCAGTACATCCATGATAGGATAATGCAACACTTTTTACTTGATGCCCCTTGAAGTGTCAAAGACTGCAAGATAAGGGCCGGAGGTGTGCCCCAAGATAGTACACCAGATGTGTAAAGTCTCAAGAGACACGGAGACGTTGAACAGATAGCTAGCACTCTGGTCACGACAGAATCACGCATACGGGATCGCCACGATTGCTACTCAACCAAAGACAGCTAATGTCAGCGTGCCAAGCATCACGGCACGCAGAAAGCCGAAGGACACGTCAAGGTCCTTCCGCGTGGTGTGTCACCACGCGAGCCAACTAGTCAGACCGGGGACTGACATTGTAGAGAGCAGATCGTTAGATATTGTGTAACCAAATAGATAGAAATAGCATTAGAGTTTAGGAAACTAGTGATAGGCAATTCTGTGGCTTTGTGTGTGGTTTGATAGCGACTGGTATGTACTTGTAAAGAGCCAACGGCAATAAAATGTACCATTCATTTCCTTTCACACGACTTGCAAGTTTCTTGTGTGGTGTGGAAGAAGTAATCCGATGATGCCTGACACATGAGTTGTTGACAATCATGTACTTCATTTTTCAAATTTGTTCTACATGCAAATTGTAGTACGACTTTACAAACACCCTGTATCTTGAAGAGATTAGAACAAGAATCGCTATAGCAAAGGTGGCATTTTGCAATACATAAAACATAATGAATCCAGAAAGTTTTTTAAAGTACTGAAGTCAATGAAACGAGGGCACCAACAAAACACATATGGTTTAAAAGACAAAAATGGGAATATGATAAATACCAATGAAGAAATGTGCAACACATGGAAAGAATATTTTATTGAATTACTAAATTGTGAAGCTCCAAGTAACATTTTCCCACAGGAAGAGGTTCTAACATGCGAACCACAAATTGAAGAACCTACATTTGAAGAAATCCTATATGTAATCACACGACTTAAAAACAATAAGGCAACTGGGACTGATGGAATTGCTGCTGAATTTATAAAGGCAGGTGGCCATGCATTACATCTAAAGCTATACGAACTAATAATAAAAATCTGGAGGACAGAAGAATTACCCCATGACTGGAAAGAGTCATTATTGATACCTATCTTTAAGAAAGGAGACAAGTTCCAATGTGGAAATTATAGAGGAGTATCACTACTGTCCACAAGCTATAAGATACTATCCGCAGTATTACTAAATAGACTAAAACCATATTCAGAAGACATATTAGGTGACTACCAGGCGGGTTTTAGACAAAACAGATCAACAATAGATCAGATATTTATCTTACGACAAATAGCCGAGAAACATTGGGAATATAAAAGAGATCTCCATAACATTTTTGTGGATTTTAAAAAGGCTTATGATAGTGTCCATAGGAATAGTCTATGGAATGTTATGCAGGAATTTGGAATACCAAGGAAGTTAATTAACATGACCAAACTATGCATGGAAGATACTTATAATATAGTAACATATAAAGGCAGGAAATCAGACCCCTTCCAAATAACATCTGGCTTGAAACAGGGTGATGCACTATCGCCGCTACTCTTCAATCTGGCTCTAGAGAAAGTTGTAAGGAAGGTAAAGGAGGAATGTGATATTGGAGGAACATCCAAGCTGCTTGGTTATGCAGATGATATAGATATTATAGGGCAAAGTGAACAAAAGACATTAGAAATATTGACTCACTTAAAGGAAAAAGCCCAACAGATGGGGCTGGTTATCAACCAAGATAAGACAGAATATATGGTAATTTCAAGAGACGGAATGGCTAAAAACTCTGGCCACATACAAATAGATAATATGACCATTAAAAGAACGGAAACATACAAATACCTGGGTACAATCTTCAACTGCTCCAACATCATAAGGGAAGAAATACAAACTAGAATCAACTCTGGAAATAAGATATACTATGCACTACAACATCTACTAAAATCAAAGGCGCTATCTCGTAACACCAAAATCACAATATACAAAACACTGATCAGACCAGTTGTGCTGTATGGCTCTGAAACCTGGAGTACAACGAAAGGAGACGAAGCCTTGTTACAAACCTTTGAGAACAAAATTTTAAGACGCATCTTTGGACCCATTAGGGATACACAAAGTGGAGAGTGGAAAAGAAGAAGTAACAAAGACATTTATGATTTGTTTAAGTCCCCGCTAATCACTGGTATCATGAAGGCTAATAGACTACAATGGCTGGGGCATATAGAAAGAATGGAAGATAATAGGGAAACAAAACTCGCTTACACTCAGGAAATAAATGACCGTAGACCCCGAGGTAGACCAAGAAGGCGGTGGAGAGATAATATACATACAGACCTACAAGCACTTGGAATCAACGACTGGCAAGAGAAGGTCCACCAGAGAGACGAATGGAGACAGATTGTATTTGCAGCAAAGAACCTCAATGGCTCGGAATGCTGAAGAAGAAGAAGAAGAAGAAGAAGAAGAAGAAGAAGATAAAACATAATGACCAATAAAAAGATGTCAATTGCAATGAGTGAAAGAGTGTTGGCGTGCCGTATATAACATATGCTGTTGTGTTCCGTGAAGCATTGACAATAAACAGACAAGCTGGAAAACAATTGACTGACACCTTGCCGTCTTAACAGACGATAGTTTGTAAAATGGGGTTATACCTCTCCATAGCACAACGCATGGGCTGAATTTAGAGACTTCTCTTGGTGAATATTACTATCCTTGCGCTAAATTGCGTGATTGCGCTTAGAACTCTCATGCTGAGAATCATCATTGTCACAGACAGGCTTAGAGAGTGTGCCAGCGTGAAGCCAGTTCGGTAAACGGCTTTGCTGTTGTCCTTGTCGGCTTTGTGGGGATTGGCATGCACGGACAGTGGATCTGAGTCGCTTCTTAGTGTCGTCTGCACTGAGAGGTTTTGGTAAATAAGTAGACAAGCTGAATATCAGACTGACAGGGACATTGACAGACAGGTAAACAGACAGTCAGGTAAATGGACAAGCAGCTGTTCCGACAAATAAATATACAGACAAGTGAGGTAGGCACAGTGAGATGAACTTCTTTTTCTGAACTTAAGTAATATATGAATTATGTCCACGGGGCAAAAACTACGTACCGAGCAATTCATTGTCAACAATGAAGATATGGACCATGTTACAAACTTTGAATATCTGGGATTCACAATAAATATGGGCGACTTTCCGGAAGAAGCCAGAAGCAATATCAGCAACAATAAGTTGTAGTAAAATGTTAGAACACGTATACATAGCAGGTAGGAAAAAGAGTCCATGGGAATATCGTTATATGGAGCCCATAAGCGGGCACTCTCCCGCTGTTTATACTTCACCTCGATACCGCAAGGTGCAAGAGGAACATGATGTGAAGAAGAAGAAGAAAGTGTTAGAGAATTTGCAAATTATAGTGCTAACAAATGGACATGAGTCATGAGCCATTCCGCAATAACTGAAAATGAAAATTGGGACTTTTCAGCTCAAATATTACAGACTAATTCTTATAGCCACTATAGACCATAACTTTAGGAAGGAAAAATTCCAATTGCACCTAACAGTGGTAGAGGATGGAAACACGCCATGATGTGGCTAACGCAGCCCTGGGGACCGAGTATCCACCGGAATAAGTGGACATCTTTGCAGCTGAGCTAAACAGGGCACTCAGTTGTCCTCATAGACATAAATGGTTGTCAAAGGCTGAGATAATAGACTCCCACGTGGACGTGGAAGACAAGGGTAAACCACTACATTATCTTCCCAAAATTTCATGAATAGTCATATATCAGAGGCGGTGACCGAGATATGTGGAGAGACATGAACGCCTTCGCCAGCTGGCATGACAATTGATGATGGTGATGAATTCTTATAACAAGATCCTGACATTCAGCAAGATCTGAGCATGGAAGAAAACTGGCGCATAAACTCTATCATGTCTGGGACACTGACATACTTTGTCCATATTGAACGTCACAATGACGTGGGGAGAAGGGAGATGTGAGGCATGGTTCCTGGTAGACGTGGCAGGAGGTGGATCAGAATGAAGATGAACACCACAAGACACTGTAGACATCTTTGGCACGAGGGTGCACGAGGCAAGGGGAAACGGCAAGAGATAGAAAGGTTTTTCGACGTGCCGTTATGAGAGGTTTCAAGACTGGTGATGGCTGATCACGACTCTACACGCTTATCAGCATGACACATGATGATGATAAGCTTACAGTAATGAACCTAGACAAACATGGCATGAACCAACTTCCTTCCACAGAAAACTACGGGAAATGTAAAGATCCTGAAATTATTGAAGTAATTAAAATAGAGGTTACAACAAGGCAACCACAGACTATCTACATTCCATTCTGTGTGCTGTGAGTGAACCAGGTCCCTTCCAAACCAGAGGCGGACTCTGAAACTCTTCAGCCACTCCACCTTATGTTTTGTTTTTTGCATTCGCTCGCTTTGAACTCAAGCGTAGTTGGTTTTCATCCAATGGTTGTTCAGAAGAGCAATGGCAAACTATTGAACGTAAACTTACAGAAGAAATCACAAACAGCCAAGATATGCTGGTATTGGCTGCGACGTCCTGTAAAGGATATGCAACTAACTTTTTTCCATCATGTATATAGTAGTTTGAGAGAGAGTCGTGAGCGCCAGTCAGTCCTCCCAGCCGGTGACACATTTCTGACCCCGCTAACTGCTCCAACAACGTTGAATTCCATTAATTCTCCTGTCAGGAATAAGCGATTGCCTGTCCCCCTGTGTTGGCCCCGGTCTGGGATCCACTTGTACAGTATCATGTTCTGGAGTACAGGATCTCATTTCCATGTCACCGTAAATTTGATGACATTGAGATAGACCGACATTATCTGGACTAAACGACGCTCGGCGGGTGATATGGTCAGTGTATGGCCGGCAGTCATAAATCCCAGGCAATGTCCTCCATGGGGGATGACCAACGGTCAGCTAGTTCATTCCGGGGTGAATGGAAAACACGAAGTCAGCTTTACTAAATTACAAATACAACTTGTCTCAAACTGTTTGTTATTGATATTCTCATTGTGTGAACAGTGACTTGTTATTGACAGTCTAAGCGTGCCTACATTATTTTGTTATTGAAAACCTCACATATCACCAGTATTGTTATTGAAAACCTCACATATCACCATTATTGTTATTGAAAAACTCACACAAAACCAATATTGTTTGTGTAAACCTATAGTATCGCCAATATCTGGTTATTGAGAACCTCATGGTATTACCAGTATTGTTATTGTGAACCTTGTAGTATCGCTAGTATCCAGTTATTCTTCTTCTTCTTCGTTCATCCGGAGGTTTTTTTTCGGATGTGATTGCGTTGTGCCTGTTTACAGCAGAGCTGCGTTCTTGCGCCGTTAGGCCGACATATCCGACCTCTGCGGGCATTTGTTGACCGGGTTAACCTTCCCGGGGGTTTCTTAGGACGTTCTCACTGGTGTGGTGTTATCTCCCATCCTAGCTGGCCCATTTAGAACAGCCAAAGACATCCTGGTCAGCCCTCAAGGGAAGGCAGGGGCAGACCATGGGCATTCCCCGCCATCCAACGAGGCTTCCATAATTGCAGAGCCAACACACAGCGCTCTGGTACTGGGCTCACCCAAGGAATCGTCACGTCCTGCACATGGCTGCTTAGCCTCACTTCCGTATATTGGGCCTTCCGTTCACCATAGGCTGTTCTTCCGGAAACCAGAAGAATGCAGTGTGCAGATGACATCCACACAGTGAGCTTTCGACTCGGACTTTCCGCGCAATGGATTTGCTATCCGAGCAATATTCCATTTCGTGCCACTAGGACACTTTTTCCACCTTATTTGAAGCCCACACAGTGAGCTTTTGATTCGGACTTTCCACGTAATGGATTTGCTATCCAAGCAATATTCCATTTCGTGCCACTAGGACACTTTTTCCACCTTTTATGAAGCTCACACAGTGAGCTTTTGATTCTGACTTTCAACGTAATGGATTTGCTATCCGAGCAATATTCCATTTCATGCCTCTGGGAGGCTTTTGTAACCGACATACCTGTGGTATGAAGTGTGGCAGTCTGAATACTTCTTCATACACCTTTAAATGTCAACCTGTATGTAGTTAAAGTAAGCTGCGGTCAACTTGAGCTTGTTGATATCTCCATAGAGCTTGTCCTCAAATGAAGCAGGTGTGGGCCAAAATATCTTTCTCTGTTCTGCATATATTGGGCAATCCTGCAGCAAATGTTTTGCTGTCATTTTTCCAGTTCGACAATTACATTCATCGGTATCTCCTATTTTTAGTTTATTGAACAAGTGGTATTTCAGCCTGTTATGTCCTGTGCGGAGTCTGAAGATTGCTACTTGTTCTCTTCGGTCGAGTTTGTAATATGCATCATCCTTCTGGTGGCCTGGATGCTCTGATTCCCATTTGGTTTTATAGGTGCTTTTTATCAACCTCTTTGCCTCATTGTAAGTTATGTCTATGTCAGGCTGTGGTAGTCGTCCGCCCTCTTTTGCCAGTCTGTCAGCCTCTTCATTTCCAGGTATACTGCAATGTGATGGGATCCACTGTATTACAACTTTTTTGGATTTCTGGCTTAGACCATGGAGTGCTGCTCTTAGGTCAGCTATTTCTGTGCTGTTATTGCTCTTCAGTATTGAGACAGCTGACTTTGCATCTGTGAAGATAGCTATTTGCTTCTCTTTATTTTCCTCCATCAAGAGCATTTCTGCTGCAGTTTTCAGAGCCTCTACCTCTGCTTTGAAGTTACTTGAAAACTTTCCAGTTGCCACTGAATGTGTTTTTTTCACTCCATTTTTTAAATTTAGGAGAATTCCTCCTCCTCCATTCTCTATTGAATTTTTGGCTGATCCATCTGTATATGCATGGGTCCAATTGCTGCTTGGGTAATGTTCTTTTATGTAGTTTAGGGTTATTTCTCTTCTTTCGGTTTCATGCTGAGTGTTCTTTTTCTCAATACCAGGAATGTTTTCTATCATCTCAGGCAGTTGCTGCTGTCTCCAAGCTGGGAAGTTGTGTGCATAGTAAATGGGCTTGACTGTTGATATGTTAAGTATGGGATCTGCCCTAATCTTTCGTTTTGCAGTTTCTACAAAGTTGCTACGCTTCAGTCTTCCTTTTCCAAAACCATTAAACCTGTTATACATAGGGTGGTCTGTCAATCTTCTAAATTTTTCTGCTTGTTGCTGGGCTCTGCTATCTCTTCTGTCCTGCATTGGTTGTAAACAAGTGATCTTTTCTAGTTCATTAATAGGCGTTGTCTTCAGGCTTCCAGTTATGATTCGCATTCCTTGGTTTTGGACTCTACTTATTTTGTTAAAGTTTGACTTAGCTGCTGTTGCCCAAGCTGCAATGCCATATTCCAGTACTGGCCTCACCCGTCCAGTATATAGCTTCTTGAGAACTTTCTCATCTGCTCCCCACGTTGTACCAGCAAGCTTTTTCATGATTGCCATTCTTTGCCTTGCTCTTGTTCGATTTTTCTCAACCTGTGTTTTCCATGTCAGGCGACGATCAAAGGTGACTCCGAGATAGTTTGGATTTTCTTCATGGCGCAATATTTTTCCATTCAATACCAGCTTAGGTTGCTGAGTTTTATTTGAGAGGGAGAACACTGTGCATGTTGTTTTCTCCTCACTTATCTTCACTAGCCATGATTTTGACCAGTCCTCTAGTGCTAATAGGGCTTGCTGTATTCTGCTGTTAGCTGTACTAATATATTCTTCAGATGTCCATATGGCTAGGTCATCTGCAAAGGATGATGTGTGTACTCTGGCTGGAAAATTTTCCGTGATGTCGTTTATATATGCTAGGAATAATGTTGGTGAAAGAACTCCTCCTTGGGGGACACCTTGCTCCAACAGCATCATTTTGCTGGTTTGTCCTTGTACTTTTGTCCTGGCAGTTCTGTTCTCAAGGTAGTGGCTGATCCATTTGTACATTTTCCCACAAACATGCATTTTTTGCAGTTTTACTTTCAGTCCTTCCTTCCATACTTTATCAAATGCTTTTTCTAAATCTATCCAGACCGCTAGTGTGTGCGTTTTCTCTTGGAAGGCATCCTCTATTTCCTGAGCTATATAGGTTATTTGATCTTCAGTGGATCTGTACTTTCTGAATCCTGCTTGGTGTGGTGTTAAGAGTTTGTTTTCTTCCAGATGCCATGTTAGCCTGCCATTGATAATGCGTTCCATTAATTTTCCTACACAGCTAAGTAGACTGATAGGTCGATAGCCATTTGGTTCTTCCAGGTCTTTTCCTTTCTTTGGGACTGGTATTAGTATAGCTTCCTTCCATGCCTGTGGGACTATTCCCTCTCTTCCAGCTGTAATTTAGGACTGCTAGTAGTTTCTTTTTTGCCTTTGTCCCTAGTCCTATTAGCATTTCATTTGTGATTCCATACTTTCCTGGTGATTTCTTCTTTTTTAGGGTATTCATTGCCTGTTCCATTTCTTCCATTGTTAGATTTGCCATCATATATTCTGCTGCTGTCTCTGTATTACTATGATGTATCTGTTTATCTTTGATTGCTTTCTTCTGTTCGGTTGTAATATCAATGTGGTTTGCACTGGCATAGTGTTCCATTAGTGCATTTGCAGCCTTTTTTCCTGTAAGCAAGGCATTTCCTTGTTTAATTGTTATTTGTTTGTTTCTAGGTCCTTCATTGTTCATGGCTTTCACTAGTTTCCATAGTTTGTTTCCATCCCTGTCAAAATTCAGGTTTTCTGTTTTTTCCCTCCAACAATCTCTTGTTGTTTGATTTACTGTTCTTTTATATTTTGCTGAGATGGCTTTGAGAGAGATGTTCGCTTCAATTGTTTGTTCTCTCTCTGCTGTCTTCCTGGCATCTTCAACTTTGTCCTCCAAACTTTGTAGTTCTTCAGTCCAGTATGGTTTGTAATTTTTCCTCGCTCCTCTTGGAATGGACTCAGTGGCTGCCTGTATTATTGCTCTGTTTAGACTTTCCACCATTTGCTTCATGTTGCCATATCGTGTATTTATGTTTTCACAATATTTGTCTGTTAGTGTGGCAAATCTGTCCCAATCTGCTCGTTTGTAATTCCAGCGGGGCAAGGGCTTTTGCTCCTGTGGAACATACTCCATATTCATTACAAGCTTGATTGGTCTGTGGTCACTACCTGCTAATTGGTCCAGCACATGGCGGTCGATTTTGTGGAGGATGTCTCCTGTGCAGAAAGCTAAGTCTGGAGTAGAAGTGGTAATCCATCTTCTGGAGTAGAAGCTCGGTGTGTCATCCGCTTTGTTGAGTAGATGGAGATTTGAGTCTATTTCCCAGTCCTCCACTTCATCTCCTCTTTTGTCAGTATCTGGGTATCCCCATCTTTCTGAACGGCTATTAAAGTCTCCGACAATAATGCAATTTGTGTCAGTTATTTTCATGTTTGAGAGTGTAAGATCCTTATCTGCTGGGCTATAAAGATTGTAAATTCTTATTTTCACGTCCTTTATCATTATATCAACACCTATAATTTCTGTTTGGTTGTCAGAGATCACAGATACTTCGCTGCAAGGTATTGTATTTCGTGTAAGTATTAGAACTCCTCCTTTATGTCCTTCGCGGTCGAAACGTGTGGCCTGATATCCCCTGACTGAAAATTTGCGCTTGGCGTTGAGGTGTGTCTCTTGAATGCATGCCACATCTATTCTATCTTTATGAAGACGCTGTGTCAGGGATTCTTTCTTGTTATAAACTCCTTCGGCATTCCACTGTAGTATGTTGAGTGTCCTTGGTATTTGGTCAATAGCTCTTAACCTACTCCTCTGTGCCTTGACTCCACAGCACAGGGGAAGGTGACCACCAGTAGTCATGGGTGGACCCCCTCGAGGCAGGGGGCCCGGCACTATCACCGCCTGATGGGACTTCACGGGATTAGCACCATAACGATTAATTTTCATCTGTGGCATCATGAAATGATAAAGTTACGTTGCACTTCTTTGTCAAGCCTGTGGCTCAGTACATCCGATTTCGACAAGCATTTTTCGGGATGCTTTCCCTAGCCTTTGACTGTCCCCAGTCTACCTACAAGGCAGCAGGTTTGTGCGTCACTTCGTCTGGTCCCTCTCCCTTGACCTGTCCGACATGGGTGACCCTACTAGTAGCTGTGCTACCGTCTGCATAACTCTTGGGGTCATTGGAACGCGCAAGCCCCTCTACCTCGTCAAGGTGGACGCACGGCAGAGGGGGTATCCCGTTATTATAAACCTCGTTGTATCGACGGTATATACTTATTGTAAACCTCGTAGTATTATCAGTAAGGTTATTGTAAACCCTGTAGTATCACCAGTAAGGTTATTGTAAACCCTGTAGTATCACCAGTATGATTATTGTAAACCTCGTAGTATCACCAGTACGGTTATTGTAAACCCTGTAGTATCACCAGTATGGTTATTGTAAACCTCGTAGTATCATCAGTTTGGTTATTGTAAACCTCATAGTTTCACCAATATGGTTATTGTACACCTCGTAGTTAACCAGTACGGTTATTGTAAACCTCAGATATCGCCAGTATCTAGTTATTGTAAACCTCGTTCTATTGCCAGTACCTTATTCTCGTAACCCTCGCTTTATCACCAGTTAAAGTTAATTACGTCTCCTCTACAAGACTATGGCAATCAACTCGAAGTTGTCTGCGTCCAGATCGCCTACCGCTGATTTCCAACCCTCGACTCTGTTTAAAGTGGTATGGCCGTGTGACTAGAAATCTGCGTTTCCCTTTCTAGGAGACCCGGGTTCGAATCCTTGGTAAGGTGATTGATATTTGTTGTAACCAGCACAGTTCGCCGCGACTGTACTAGCCAGGCGGCCTTAAATCTTTAGGCTCAATAATTTACCTGTTATACACCGCCAGGTACTATAGGCAGTACGGACAGACTCGGTATGACGGGAGACTATGAAACTGCGCGTCTCACCATCCCCTGAGCCACAGCGGCGTTTGTATCAGTGATATCGTGTTATTGAAAAACCTCATAGGATCATCAGCATCATGTGCCATGCCGATAAGCTGTAAAGTTTCGTCATTTCACACGATCACCAGAGTCGTGGATAAGCTCTGTGTTCTTGTTTCGACCATGCCATGTGGTCAAGCCATTCAGATACTTACTTCTCCACCTTCCTCTTCTCTCCCCCCTCCTAGTTGAGTTGAGTTGAGTTGAGTTAAGAACCGACATCACTGCACTCAGAACATTCCCATACGTGCTCCGTTTCCTCGTACAACAGCCAGCGAAGAGTCATACTACTAATTGTTTCCCACCGCTATCTGATTTAACATTCTCCTGGTCTTCTCTGTTTTGATATTCTTCCAGAACCCCTGCCAATCCCCCGTAATCTCATTCTTTCCACATATGGGTTCTGAATCTGTTCCCACACCTTCTCCACCTGGTCCTACAAGAGCACGACCACTTCCCCCTTGTCCATGGGCAATCTACCACCACGAGGTGCATTCCCTGCCAGCCTATCAGCCTGCTCATTCCCCCCGCAACCCCGCATGGCCAGGGCAAAATATCCATACAATTCTCACAATCTGTGACCTCTGAAGCGAAGATAGCCATTCCACACGAAACATTACTTTCTCCACTTTACAAAGCATACTCTTTGGATCCGTAATTAATACAATATGTGTTGCAGTAGTCGCCTCTAACCAAAGGAATGTCGCTGTTACTGCTTCCACCACCATTATCATACTGCAGGTCGTAGTCTCATATGCCAGACTCTCCTGTTTCAAGACACTTCTATTAGACTTTGCAATAAAACCCCAATCACTACGTCTGTTTCTCACCACTGACCCATCTGTGTAAATGAGTATGTCACCTTGGTGTGTGTTACTTGATCAGTTGTTGCACTTAAAACTCAGTGCTGCCCGCTACCCATTCTCTGCACTCACGACCCAGTGTTACTATTACATTGTGCCAGTCCGTCCTGTCTTCGGGTACTTCAATCCACTCTTTTTCACGATTGATGGTCTCTAGATTACACACCTGACGTATAGAAAGTTCTGCCTGTGCCATCCAGGACCTGCCTCGTTTTAGTCTATGACCCTTGACCATATCCATGGCTTCATGCAAGGGGTGATCCCTATCTGCAGCAACTCTCAGATACCATTTGGCCTGAAGGACCCCATGCCTATCCCCTAAATGTTGCTTGTTGTCATCAAGTTTTCTACGCAATTTCTTCTCATAAAAATGTTAGTTGCATATCCTTTACAGGACGTCGCAGTCAACACCAGCATTTATTTTTAATTGCTGTTGTGATCTCTTGGCAAGTTTACTTTCAGTAGTTTGCCATTGCTTTCTGAACGATTGACACCAATTTTTTTTCAATTTTTTGCATATCCCTTACAGGACGTTGCAGTCAACATCAGCATTCTCGCACAGGTTACGTTACTCACGAGAATATACGGGATTACGGAGAAAGACGTTAACGCCTAGTTCAGGGAGACCGACCGACACCCATACGATTTCGTAAAAAACCAACGCAAGCTGCCAAATCGCCAGCAGTTTTGTTTCGAACGCGGGTAAACGGGATTAACTAACTGCGTCAGTAAATCCCTGGCCAGGGAGCCAGCTTTCTTCTCATAACGTACCAGAAATTTCTCGACTGTCCACGTATAATCTCTCTAATCAGTTGACAGTGTTCACTTGTTTCTTGCACTTGTTGTAACGTGCTCAATGGTTTTCCGGTCTGTCCATGATGTTCTTTGCATTATCGTCAGAAACCACATCTTGGCTGCCATTATATGTATTTCGGCTTGTCTTCTTATTGTCCACGATTTACATCAATACAACAGCACAGGTTCTAAGTTGCACTTCAACACTCTTTTTCTCGTTGCAGTTGTCATCGCAGTATCACAATATTGACATTGAAAACCGCGCAGTGAATGCCTCACATTCTTTCAGGGGTCTTCCGGCTGGCCTTTCAAATTAAAACAACACAAAGGGTCATAGAGGTCAGCGCGTGATGCATTCAACGGTGAAGTGGATCAAGGTTGTGTTCTGTGTCAACAGACCCCTGGACCTTGCACCGTGGACTCTGTTTACCGGTTGTACTATATTTCTCAAAGCTGTCGTTGGACATCCTGGCCAAACACTATAGGGCACGTCCGTACAAGGCTGTGTTTGCTGGAGGTGTTATCTGTGAATGCGTTTTGTTCAATACATGAACATATCTGGTGACAGTCTCAACAGGTACTTTAACGCCCACTTGTAGCCTTATGTTGGCTTAATAGATTTATTTAAACAATACAAACAATAAGTGATAATATATACCCCTCCATTATTGTTCTCTCCCAACTTTCGTGACGTTTAAAGCGACCAAAATATTTCATTTTGCTTTATCGTCTTTAGTAGCCAACCTTCTTCAATATTCAGATCTTGTCGTATGGATGCATTTGTTCTTTTGTGTATCCAAAATATTCTTAGAACCGTCTGTAACATTTATATTCAAAGGCATTTAAGCGCTGAAAAACACTACCTGAAAATATAAATATAAAAGTTACTTATCTGTATACTTGTTGTGGGTGGATACGTCTTTCAAACGATCAGCGCGTATGATGACTACAATGGAGTGAATCTC
>JACEFZ010010294.1:0-26011 GCA_014155875.1 Cepaea nemoralis | reverse complement strand
GCAATGAATGCACTAAAAAAAACGAGAATGGGTTTTAGATTTCCCAAAAGACAATTAAAAAAAAAATGAACGTTGCCCCCCAAAGCCTTTTTCCCCCAAAAAACAAACAAAAAAAAAATCGAAAAAAACAAATACACGATAAACCTAATGTTTTAAAAATACAACTCTCTGTTCCAACCCTTTAGAGGCAAAACAAAGGGCTGGAATGGAAGGGTTTTTTGGTTTTAAAAAGGGGGGCCACGGGTAACCGGGTCAGAAACAGCCAAAAAATCGGTGTTTGGTTAATTAAACCGGGGGGAAACCCCGCGTTAGGGGGGGATGGGGTGCCCCCCAGGAAGCGGTTTGGAAAAATAGGATGTTCACTTGAGGCGATGAAAACGGGTGCAGTACGAAATTCCCCCCAATTTCAAAACGCTGTTGGGGGCCCCAATAAAAGTGCAGGCCAGCAATCGTTTGCTATAAAAAGGTTTAGCCAATGACGGAAATTTCAAAAACGCAAGGGAAAAGGGACCCCATCCCAAACCAACCAAAAAAGTCAAAAAAGCGAGATACTCCCTGGTGGGGACCCCCAAAGTCCTCCCGAAGGATTTGAAAACTAAATTTATGATTTGACTATAAGGTAAGCGGAGATGGAGGGGGGGGGGGTTTGGGATAAGGGGCGTGGGGGATTTAAAATAAAACTGTGTTGGAAAATTGGGGCCGTAAAGGGAAAAGTAAACCCAATTGAAGATAAGACGGTTTTTTCCAAGTTTTAAACAATCGCTTTCCCGTGGATGTGCCACGTTTTTTTATCCCCGAAACACATCTTTCATCCCCCATTTCTGTCACACTTCTTTTCCCTTCACTTTTGCCACACATCTTTCCCCCTCACCTTTGCCCAACTTTCTTTAAACCTTCTTTTCTGTCACATAATTTTAAAAATCTCATAGTTTTTTAAAAACCTTGGAGTGAACGTAAAGTTTGGTCAGTTTTTGACAGAGTTGAGCCTAATGGTGTCCCATCCCCAACCTTTGCACCCCCGTCAAGTTTTTACAAAAAATTTACATGTAAAAAAAAAACGGGTTGTTTGGTTTTGTCCCCTTTTGGTATTATTAACCACTGTATTTACAGAAATATACTCAAAAATACTGACATACTAAAAACTAGTTCTATAAATATACATAAATGTTTTGGGCCTATTTTAATCAAATCTTTTCATATAAATTCAAAATAAGTTTTAATTTAAACCCCTAATTTTTACCCAAAATTTAAAAGGGAGGGTGATTTACCTATGGAAAAATGAAATTGATGTGAGATAAAAGTTTTTGCCCCCTTTGTGAAATGGGTTATGTGAAATGAAAGTTACGCCCCTTTTCTAAACTGGGTGATGTGAAATATAACATAATTTTAACAAAATTTTTTTTTAAATTTTGAAAAAAATATATGATTGATATTTTTAAAATTCTATAGGGTGTAAAGATTATCTTTAAGTTTTAAATTTTTCTATTTTTAATTTAGGGTGAAAACCCCTTAATCTATAAAATGATAACTTTTGTTAAATGAATTAATTTTAAGATGGAATAAAATCAAATGGAAGGGAAACAAAGTGAATATAATAAACTAAATATTTATTTATATCAAAACTTTTATAATTATTTGTCATTTTTAAAATTTCCTATCCAATCTACTTTTAAAGCTAAATAAATATGAAAATTCTATTCTATTACCAAAAAAAATGAAAATATTATATTGCAAACTCAGATATAAAAAAAATCTATCTAATTTTTATCACTATATTAAAAATTATGAACATATACATTAAGTTATATTACAGGTTTTTAAATACCTCAGGTTAGCGTTGCCATTTAAAGTTCAGAAACAGCTTTCATTGGCATAAAATCTTACAATTGTTTGGGTATTTGAAATCCAACACAGTCCTTTTGTTCTAGGGTATTGCACCCGTAGAGTTCGTTTGAAAGTAACACTTTTTTTTGTCTGTAGTATATAATCATCTGACACGTTTTTCCTTTTTTAAAACCAAATAATTACTGGAACATTATGGAGCTTAGCAAGTAATAAGCTGTCCAGTTCACAAGGTGATATTTTGTTCCCAGAGAAAGTTCTTACTTTTTATGTCTACGGACACATAGTAGGTCAATGCTTTTGGTACTAGTTCAGCACATAATATCCCCGTATTTCTAACATATTTTACATGATTTTGACTGTACTAAAAAAACTCTATTACTCTACACTCTTATGTGGAAATTTTGGTATTGCAATCAGATGGTCGATAAGGGGACAGCCAAGATGTTATCTTTCCCCTTAAATGCTGTAACTAAAGGTGTAATTTTGTAGTATTAGCGACCACCTGTATATTTGGCATTTCGATGTACACCATTGTATGACCGTTATTGGGGTTGTCAGTCTGGACAATGAAGTGCACCCGCCAGAAACGATGAGCTTCTCACCGCATAGATGACGCTTAAGCTTAAAAAGGATATGGAATATTGGACTCGGTGGGTGTGATTTTACGGCTCACGTAGCAAATCGGAGGGAAAGATGCCCATAAATTGGCCTAGTACTGCAGCGATGGAGATCCTGCGGGCATCGTCCTAGATAATAAACGACCCTCGGATTAGGAAAGCGGAGGATTGGAACATTACAAACAAGATTTTCAATTTTGAAAATGCAGAAATTAATAATGCATTTTTGACACCCAAATTTTTACAGAAACTTTTAAAACATTGGAAAAACACTTGTAATTCCGCAAAATTTTGGAAAAAATTTACTATAGTAATTCACCCCCAAAAGGCTTCGACCGTTTTTTGGGTGGTGGCTGGTCAGATTCATAATTTGGTAATAATTTTCTGGTCAAGTCTTTAGTTGACCTTGAGAAATGTCATGACCCAAAAAATCAATTTCTTTTAAGGCCCAATTCGACTTTGCTCGGTTTGACAGTGAGCCCGAAGAGTCGCAACCTATTAAAGACATGTCTCAGTTTCAGTAGGTGTGTTGTCCAGTCATCAGTATGGACACATATATCATCTATATAGGTCACTGTATTCGTCACTCCATGAGTAGATCTCTAGTTAGCGGACGAAAGTGGCAGGAGCGTTTCGAAGTCCGAAAGGAAGAAAACGGCCACTCGTAAAGTCCTAAAGGGGTTGAAAAGCAGTAAGATGGATGGATTGAGACTGCATAGGGACTTGCCAATATCCCTTAGTGAGATCTAATTTAGAAAAGATTTTGGAGGTGGACATGTCAAGAATAAGATCTTCGCAGGAAGGAATTGGCTCTGCGTCGATCTTAGGTGACGTTGTTGAGCTTTCGATAGTCCACGCACAGACGAATTGTAGAATCTTTCTTCTTAACTAGAACAATTGGAAAAGAGTACTCAGAGGTGATTTCTGGATGATCCCACTAGCCTCTAAATTCAGAATTTCCTTATTTAGATTTTCCCTATAGCTTAGTGGGATTGAGTACGGCCTGCATTTAATAGGCTTAGAGTCCGAAAGAAGAATGGAGTGTTCGATTCTGTCCGTCCTACCTGGAATGTCAGAGAATATGTCTTTGTATTCAGTCACTAATTCTACTAATTGTCGTCGTTGACTGTCTGTTAGTCCCTGTCTATATTGTATGCTATCTAATGTAGCAGTCTTGTCTACAATAGGAACTGGTAGTTCCATTCCATCGTCGTCTACCTGATTCAGTACGGTGGTGGTGCTAAGTGTGTATTCTGTATTCTCGCTAAGTGTATGCTCGTCGGATATGCCAGTCTCGCTAACTAGTGTAGTTGCGTTATGTATGTCTGTCGTCTGATCACTAGGTGTGGGTGCACTGTGTTCGTCTGTCTCTACTTCTGTCTCTTGTCGTGAATAGTAAGGTTTCAACATGTTGACATGGAATATCTTTAAGGTTCCGTTTATTGATATTTCATAGTCAACATCTGAAATTTTACGTACCACCTTGAATAGCCCTTGCCATGAAGTCAATAATAAATTTCGTTTGTCAGGAAGCAAGAGAAGTATGTCTTGATCTGGTTCAAGTTCAATTGTTCTCGACCCTTTTGTTGGCATACTGGCGGTAGATTTGACCCTTCCTCTCCAAAGCTGCCTTAGCTATAATACACGATTTCATGATTTTATCTCGTGTTTCAGTCACCAATTCGTAAGGTGTTTTTGGTTCGGGAATTTGAATAGAATTCGTTATTGCCTGATGATAAATGGTTAGGGGTCCACGTGGGTTAGCCCCGTACACTAATTCAAACGGTGAGAAACCCGTGCTTGAATGGGGAATCTCCCGATAGGCGAACAGCAATGTTGGTAACAGTGTATCCCAATCAGCTGGGTTTTCTGCTGTTACCTTAGCCAGCATATGCTTAAGATCTCCATTAATTTTTTCTACTATCCCATTGCTGGCTGGATGGTACGCTGTAGTGAAATGTTGTTTAATCCCTAACATTTTTGTAAGGGCTTGCGTTGCAGCCGATATGAATTGCGTTCCACGATCGGATAAAATGGTCCGTGGAAATCCGAATCGTGAGAACATGTGTAGAAATACATTGGCAACATCTTTGGAGGTGATGTACTTCAAAGCTACTGCCTCAACCCACCTTGTACATAGGTCGACCATCGTTAATATGAAGCGATTTCCTTTGCTGGACACCTGATTCAGGGGTCCAACAATATCTACCGCCACACTCTCAAATGGCCTAGAAGCCAGTGTAGAAGGTTGTACTTCAGCTGTAGCATGTTTACCCTTTCGTACTAACTGTTGACAGACATTACACGAACGACAAAATAATTTAATATCATTGCAAAAGCCTGGCCAATAAAAATGAGCCTGAATTCTGGCCCTGGTTTTGTCATATGCAAGATTGCCAGCAAACGGTGACTCATGTGCAATCTTTAGCACAGTTATGCGATGTTGTACAGGTAACACGGTTTGCTGAATCTCATGGTTATCAGTAGTATAATATCTAGTAAGAATGCCATTATTTAATCTGAAGAACCATGATGCGTTCTTTGTCACTTTTGCTCGTTCTTTCAATACTTTTAAATAAGGAGACAAACTAGGATCAGCTTTCTGCTGTTCTATGAATTTTTGTCTGTTGGTATCATCAGTGCTAGATGGAGAAAGCACTAGTAGTCTCTCATCTTGAAGAGTGTCTTGATGTTTTATATTGTCTGCTCTGGTTGTTGCATTAACTGCATTCAGTTGGTTCCATGCAGTTATTTCATCGCTAGTACATTGTTTTAGTTGGGGTAAGCAACCCAGAATTAAATCAGTACAAGGGTTGTCAAGTACAGCACAAGTAAATGTACCCGAAAGGAAAGGAGTGTTAATACGGGCTTTGGCCAAAGGGTAAATTTCAATGTTACCCGAAAAGTTTCGGCATTTGACAGAGTCACCTGTATAATCCTCTTGACTTACCAGTTCCTTTCTGAGACCAATAAGGGTACTACCGCTGTCCAGCAAACATTGGCATGGTCTATCATTGACCATTGCATTGTGGAAGTCTAAATTGCCTCTGGAGGCTAAGGCTGCATTCACACTCTCAGATGAGAATGGAACTGTATGTCCACATTCTAATTTTCCGTCAGCATGAAATTGGTGACATCGCTCACAATTGTCAAAACTCAACATATCGTTTACACAACACACCTCTTCCGTTTGGTTAACAGGTAATTC
This sequence comes from Cepaea nemoralis, assembly GCA_014155875.1. Taxonomy (NCBI): domain Eukaryota; kingdom Metazoa; phylum Mollusca; class Gastropoda; order Stylommatophora; family Helicidae; genus Cepaea; species Cepaea nemoralis. Next base: position 20,341 of record JACEFZ010010294.1, on the reverse strand, counting down.
ATTTTCAACATCACACTCAGTCTCACTACCACTATCAGAAGATGTATCAAGTAAAATAGCATTGTTGGCTTTCATACGTTGGCGGCCTAGGCACTTATTTGAATAATGGCCGTAGCTGGAACAAAAAAAAAACATTTAATGGCACGCCGGTATGCAGATCTTTTGTTCTGTTGCTTCTTAATAACATTTTCAAGATGTGCCGGATAACTCGGTGATTTGTCGCACATAGAATAAGTGTCATGTAAAAGGTGACAGTGGATACATTTTGAAATTTTTCTATCTTTCTTGTCAAATTTATTAAATGGTTTTCTATTGCTCTGATAGTTTTTAGATTGATCTTTTACAAAAGAAACTATTTCAGAGTCATTTGAAGTCTTAAAAATATTTCTGATTGAAGAAAAATATGCCGACCCTTTCTTTTCAAACTGTTCTATGGTTTCAATGTCTTACTGCTGCAAAAATTTAGCAAAAGAGGATGGTATCGTGGATATTACTTTATCCATAGTTATTAAGTTTTTTAATCTATCAAAGTCTTTTCCTATGTTAGCTGCTTTAAGCCACCTATTTAGTACACTTTGAACATTTGAGACGTAGTCAATGAAAGTCTCAGTAGGTTTAGGTTTTAAATTTGAGAACTGAACCTGATACCCAGGGGCATCAAGTAAAAAGTGTTGCATAATCCTATCACGGATATATTGGTAGTCAGATCTAAGATCGGTTGGTATAGATTCTATCACTTTAAGGGGCTCACCACTCAGGTTCTTCATATAAATCATAGCCCACATCTCTAAAGGAACTTGGTGATATTTAAACTGAAACTCGACATTTTCTGTCCAAGCAGATATTGAATCGTCTTTACAATATGGTTTGATAATATTTTTGTATTTGTTGAACTTATTTTCTTCTTGTTGACTTTTAAGTTTAGTGGCAGAGATCTCTGCGTGTGAGTCTACATCCATCTCTTTCATCTTTAACTGTGTCTCTGATTCTACTTGTATTTGTTTTTCCTTAACTCTTGCCATTTCATCTATTTCCTTTTGCTTTAGATCTAATTCTCTTTGTTTAATTTCCTTATCTTGTTCTAATTGTTGTTGCTTAATATTCTTATCATGTTCTAATTGTTGTTGCTTAATCTGTTTGTCATCTTCTAGCTGTTTTTGTTTTGTTATTTCAGCTAGTTCTGCAATCTCCTTTTGGTGTTGTCTTTCTAGTGCACGTTCATTTCTCTCTGCATCCTCTTTTCGTATGCGTTCAGCTGTCTCAGCCTCTTTTGCCTCTTTAAATCTTTTATCAGCATATTGTTCTAGTTCTTTACCTGTGTATTGCAATTCTTTGCCTGCTTTAATGAAGTCAGCTAGAGTAGACATGTTGTTGAGTAATTGGCTCGCGTTGACCTGAACTGACTGCTTCACTCAGTTATTTTTCTTTAATATGCTATGTTATTTAATATCTGAGCAATACAAATCGTACTCTTTGTTTACATTCTGGAAAATTGTATTCTCCAAAAAATTAGAGCATAAAGTCTGTTTCATACAATACACGCTGAAAAAGAGATGCACTATTAATCACAATGCATGCCAAAAACGTAGGTTTTACTCATCTTAATGTTCCCGAGAACAAGGAACAACACGTCAGCAACACCGGTCCCGTTGTTTGGCACCCCGGAATACACACGAGTTTTCTACTCAGGTCACCCTGTATGGCACATCGGCATACACTCACGTTATCTATCAGCTGTTTTTTACCCTGGTTTACAGAGCAGCAACAATTAACAACTCGTAAACGAAAAATAGATTTTTGACAAATTGGTACAATGACACTGACATGCCCACGAACAAACAGAATAATGATTAATTAATATTTAATGTCAATGTCCTGTCTTCGTTCTACAGCAATATGTCTTTCGTTACTAACCTAGTTTAATCTATGGAAGTATGGTGCAGACCAAATCTAATTTGCATAGCCGAAAGTAGTGCCTTCGTGACGGTAAACAAATAGAAAAGTACGAAAAAAAATTCAATAACTGCTTTTAAATAAATATAAATATAATAATAATGTGTAAAATAATAAATATATTCATTCTCTAACTTAAATAAACAAATAATACTTAATATATCGTAAAGATTCAGGCAGGCAGTAGCTTGGCAGTTTGTAAACACTGAGATGCTGATTCCAAGTGGCGAGGCCCAACTGTTTGTCACTCGTGCCACGTCACAGGCGCAGCGCTATTTTTAGCTTGCAAAAATCAATACTGTCGCTGACCTCTGTATTGCTCCGCCATGAATCATTTTTGACAATTATTCATAAACAAATAAATAATTACATAAATAAATGAAAGAAGAACATAATATGAATACTTACAACTTTGAAGAACACATTATTTAAATATATAACATTCTAATAAGCACAAATAAACATTATTTCATCACGATAGGCACAATTCTACTGGCAACTCGATCTAGTCTGCACACGTCATCGTCACTGACACAAATTAAACATTTAATCTTTGTAATATCCTATCCGTAAACCTAGTCTAGAGCCGTGGGTAAGTGTTATAGCTTGAACTCAGGTTCAAGCCGCACTTCTGACACCACATTTAATCCTATTGCCTGTCAACAACTCATGTTTCAGGCATCATCGGATTACTTCTCCCACACCATACAAGAAACTTGCAAGTCGTGTGCGAGGAATGAAATGGTACATTTTATTGCCGTTGGCTCTTTACAATTGCAAAAACAGTCGCTATCTAATCACACATAAAGTCACAATATTCTCTATCACTAGTTTTCCTAAACCCTATAGCTAATCTCTATCTACTAGGCTATACGAAAACACATATCTATTCTATACGATGTGAACACTACAAAGTCAGTCCCCAGTCTGACTTCCTTCTCTCGCGTCGCTACACGCCACGCGGAAGGACCTTCATTCGTCCTTCGGCTCTTTGCGTGCTAGGTCAGTTAGCACGCTTCTATTAGCTGTCTTTGGTTGAGTGACATTCGTGGCTATCACGCAGGCGTGATTCCGTCGTGACCAGTAGTGCTAACTATCTGGTCAACGCCTTCGTGTGAGGACTAGTTAATAGTCCCCCTTTTCTATCATCTATCCTGCCCTGCTCCCGGGCACTATGTTCCCTCTAATCTATCTGAGGTTGACCCCACGTCCCGGTGGTGCTCTATCCTGAGGCAAGCTTCCTGCCTCCTGCCTCAGTCTTTGACACGTATGCTCTGTTGATAAACTTTGCTAAGTATTTTCCCACTGGCTCCCCATGTGGTTCCACTTAGCTTCCTCGGGATGGCAATTTTCCTTCTGGCTTTTGCTACTGCTTTTTTGATGTGTTTTCTCCATGTCAGCTTGTCGTCGAATGTTACACCAAGGTATGTTGGTTCCTTATCTTCTCTTAGGGGTGTTCCATTTATCTGAATGCTCCCTGCCTTTTGTTTCGGAGAAAGGGTAAATAGAGTGGTGCTGCACTTGTCAGTGTTTATGCTGATACACCATCTATCCGCCCATGCAACAAATGTATGTACAGCTCTCTGTAGCAATACGGTGGCCACTGATGCATGTTCATTTGCGCTCCACAAAACGAGGTCATCAGCGTACATTGCCGCTTTAACTCCATTGGGTAGATTAGCAACAAGATCATTGATGAAGATTAGAAAAAGTGTTGGGGACAGGACTCCGCCCTGGGGAACACCGTGACGCAATAATACTTTCTTGCTCTTGAGACCGTCTATCTGTACTGGGGCTCTTCTGTTGTGCAAGTATGCTTTTACCCATTTGTACATCCTTCCATTGACTTTACAGTTTCTCAGTTTCTTCATCAGACCCTCTTTCCAGACTTTGTCAAAGGCTTTCTTCAGATCTATCCAAGCCGCAAGTACCAGCTTCTTCTCTTGGAATGCATCCTCAACTTCTTGAGAGAGGTAGGTTGTCTGATCTTCCGTAGAGTAGCACTGCCTAAAGGAAGCCTGTTGTGGCACAAGGATGTTTTTACTTTCAATGTACCACTGTAGTCTGTGATTGATGACGCGTTCCATTGTTTTGTAGAAACAACTGGTGAGGCTAATGGGTCTGTAGCTGGAGGCAATGGAACTGTCTTTCCCAGATTTTAGGAGGGGTATCATGATTGCTTCTCTCCAGACTTGTGGAACACTGCCTAAGGTCCATGTATTATTAAAGATCTGTAGCAACTTTGCTTTGGCCTCTGTTCCTAGGTTCCTGATCATTTCATTGGAGATACCATCAGCTCCTGGTGATTTTCTCATTTTCAGTTTTGATATGGCTAGCTCCAGTTCACTGAATGTGATAGGTGTCTCCATAACCTCATGTACAATTTCCTTCTGTCCTGTATTTTGCCATTTCTCTCGAATCTCCTGTTGTTTCTCTGGACTAATTTCAATATTGTTATCTTGTGCGAATGAGTCCGCAAAATGGTCAGCTGCTGGCTTTCCTGTTAAAATGTTTCCGTTTTTATGTAGCGCAATTTTTGAGTTTCTCCCTGTGCCCTCATCGTTAAGCTGTTTTATTAGCCTCCATAACTTCCTTGTGTCTCTTTCAAAGTTCAGTAACTCTGTTTTCTCCTGCCAGCTTTTCCGTCTAGCCTGCAGTTGGGCCCTTTGAAATTTGGCTTTTGCGTGCTGATATTTATTGTGGCGCTCTTGGCTGGGATTGGCCTCTGCTTGTATATTGCCCAGTCTGCTTTCTTGTAGTTCCACCTCGAGAGGGTGCTGCTTTCACTTACAAACTCATTTTCTACAGTTAGAAAGACTGGCCGATGGTAACTGCCACCAAGTTGTTTCCCAACAATTCGTGTAATGTTCCACTCCAGGTCTGGTGAATAAAACGCCAGGTCAGGTGTAGTTGTAGAGTGCCATGATCTCGAGTAGAAGGTATGTGGGTCAGACGGCTTGTTAATCAGGATGAATCTATTCTCATCCTGCCAATCTTCCAATCTCTCTCCTCTCTGGTCCATGTGATCATAGCCCCAGCTCTGCGAATGGCTGTTGAAGTCGCCACACACAATCATTTTTCTTTTTAATGGTAGTGTGTCCAGTGCCTGTGGGCGGTCATTTGGACAGTAGTAATTGATCAGGTGAAAGTCTGTATTGTCTGTTTTAAGTTTAAGTGCCTGATACTCAGCCCCTTCCATGTGAACTTCAATTTGGGAAGCAGGAATGTTGTTTTTGACGAGAGTCAGTATCCCACCCTTTCGCCTGTCCTTTCGGTCAGATCGGTAACACTGGTAGCCTCTGATTTTGAAGGCTATATTTTCGTTCACGTGAGTTTCTTGCAAGCAACATACACTTACATTTTCATTGGCCAAGATGTTTTCTAGTTCTATTCGTTTTTTGGTGATACCCTCTGCATTCCAGTGCATTATTTTAAGTCTTTGTTTGGTACGGCCAGACGGTCTATTGTCAGGCCCTCTGGCTCCGCTGGACATCTGAGATGGACCTCCATTATTTGTGGTTAGACCCTTACGAGGCATAAGGCCCGGCACTGCACCTGTCTGTGGGACCAGAGCAGGGCGAGCACCATAACATGTAGCAGTTGTCGACATAATTCACGGCGTTATTGCGTGGCAGCCTGATTTCTGTGGTGCGCCTCCTGGCTGGCTGCCTCCGTCTTCAGCACCTATCTTTTGCAAGAGTAGACTATGGTCTTACTCGACACACGAACACATAATCTTCCTTTTACTAGAATTTCAAAACTATAAACTTTACTTGGAAATTGATGGGCGCCACCATTTGTAACAATGACGTAAACAGGCTTCCCCGATGGCAACGCAATATCGATACATACATCTGATCAAGAGAATAGGCCAGTAAAGCCGATTATACACATTCCAGATCCCAAACGGATACAGCCACATATTGATGTATCAGAAATGGAAAACTTGAACGTTAGCAAATCATCTCTTCATCACGAAAACTGTATCAATGTTACTTGAAAAATATTCAATTCATGGGTGCCGCCATTTGCACCATGACGCATTTACTAAAGCAGTAAAAGTCAAACAGTAAGGAGTCCCGTCTCCCAGCACCAGGCGGCATGTCGGGTGTATGTTCATTTGTCTGTCCCAGAAGTCGTGTTTTCTTGTTTCATGTCCAAGCACGCTTTTTATGTTATGCGTCCCGCGATTAATGTTTCAGTTATCTGCCCAGTAATTAATGTTTCAGATATATGTCCTGTAATTAATGTTTCAGTTATATGCCCAGTAATCAATGTTTTAGTTATATGTCCAGTAATTAATGTTTTAGTTATCTGCCCAGTAATCAATGTTTCAGTTATGTGCCCAGTAATCAATGTTTCAGTTATCTGTCCAGTAATTAATGTTTCAGTTATGTGCCCAGTAATTAATGTTTTAGTTATCTGTCCAGTAATTAATGTTTCAGTTATCTGCCCAGTAATCAATGTTTCAGTTATGTGCCCAGTAATCAATGTTTTAGTTATCTGTCCAGTAATTAATGTTTTAGTTATCTGCCCAGTAATCAATGTTTCAGTTATATGCCCAGTAATCAATGTTTTAGTTATGTGTCCAGTAATTAATGTTTTAGTTATGTGCAAAGTAATCAATGTTTCAGTTATCTGTCCAGTAATCAATGTTTCAGTTATCTGTCCAGTAATTAATGTTTCAGTTATCTGCCCAGTAATCAATGTTTCAGTTATCTGCCCAGTAATTAATGTTTCAGTTATATGCTCAGTAATAAATGTTTCAGTTATCTGTCCAGTAATTAATGTTTCAGTTATATGCTCAGTAATTAATGTTTCAGTTATCTGTCCAGTAATAAATGTTTCAGTTATATGCCCAGTAATCAATGTTTCAGTTATATGCTCAGTAATTAATGTTTCAGTTATCTGTCCAGTAATCAATGTTTCAGTTATATGCTCAGTAATTAATGTTTCAGTTATATGCCCAGTAATCAATGTTTCAGTTATATGCTCAGTAATTAATGTTTCAGTTATCTGCCCAGTAATCAATGTTTCAGTTATCTGCCCAGTAATTAATGTTTCAGTTATATGCTCAGTAATAATGTTTCAGTTATCTGTCCAGTAATAAATGTTTCAGTTATCTGTCCAGTAATTAATGTTTCAGTTATATGCTCAGTAATTAATGTTTCAGTTATCTGTCCAGTAATAAATGTTTCAGTTATATGCCCAGTAATCAATGTTTCAGTTATATGCTCAGTAATTAATGTTTCAGTTATCTGTCCAGTAATAAATGTTTCAGTTATCTGTCCAGTAATTAATGTTTCAGTTATATGCTCAGTAATTAATGTTTCAGTTATCTGTCCAGTAATAAATGTTTCAGTTATCTGTCCAGTAATCAATGTTTCAGTTATCTGCCCAGTAATTAATGTTTCAGTTATATGCTCAGTAATTAATGTTTCAGTTATCTGTCCAGTAATAAATGTTTCAGTTATATGCCCAGTAATTAATGTTTCAGTTATATGCTCAGTAATCAATGTTTCAGTTATATGCTCAGTAATTAATGTTTCAGTTATATGCCCAGTAATTAATGTTTCAGTTATATGCTCAGTAATTAATGTTTTAGTTATCTGCCCAGTAATTAATGTTTCAGTTATATGCTCAGTAATTAATGTTTCAGTTATATGCCCAGTAATTAATGTTTCAGTTATATGCCCAGTAATTAATGTTTCAGTTATATGCTCAGTAATCAATGTTTCAGTTATATGCTCAGTAATTAATGTTTCAGTTATATGCTCAGTAATCAATGTTTCAGTTATATGCCCAGTAATTAATGTTTCAGTTATATGCCCAGTAATTAATGTTTCAGTTATATGCCCAGTAATTAATGTTTTAGTTATATGCTCAGTAATTAATGTTTCAGTTATATGCCCAGTAATTAATGTTTCAGTTATATGCCCAGTAATTAATGTTTCAGTTATATGCTCAGTAATTAATGTTTTAGTTATATGACCAGTAATTAATGTTTCAGTTATATGCCCAGTAATTATTGTTTCAGTTATATGCCCAGTAATTAATGTTTCAGTTATATGCTCAGTAATTAATGTTTCAGTTATATGCCCAGTAATTAATGTTTCAGTTATATGCTCAGTAATCAATGTTTCAGTTATATGGCCAGTAATTAATGTTTCAGTTATATGCCCAGTAATTAATGTTTCAGTTATATGCTCAGTAATCAATGTTTCAGTTATATGCTCAGTAATTAATGTTTCAGTTATATGCCCAGTAATTAATGTTTCAGTTATATGCTCAGTAATTAATGTTTTAGTTATCTGCCCAGTAATTAATGTTTCAGTTATATGCTCAGTAATTAATGTTTCAGTTATATGCCCAGTAATTAATGTTTCAGTTATATGCCCAGTAATTAATGTTTCAGTTATATGCCCAGTAATTAATGTTTCAGTTATATGCTCAGTAATCAATGTTTCAGTTATATGCTCAGTAATCAATGTTTCAGTTATCTGCCCAGTAATTAATGTTTCAGTTATATGCTCAGTAATTAATGTTTCAGTTATATGCCCAGTAATTAATAATTCAGTTACATGTCCCGTAATAAATGTTTCAGTTATCTGCTCAGTAATTAATGTTTCAGTTATATCTCCAGTAAATGATTCAGTTATCTGCCCAGTAATTAATGTTTCAGTTATCTGTTCAGTATTAATGTTTCAGTTATATGTCCTGTAATTAATGTGTTATTTATCTGTGTATTATATGATACTGGAGATATACGCCCTGAATTATTTAAATCTATATTCTTCTTCTGCGTTCATCCGGAGAGTCTTTTTTTTCGGACGCGATTGCGTTATGCCTGTTTACAGCAGAGCTGCATTCTTGCGCCGTTAGGCAGACACGTCCGACTTCTTCGGGCAATTATTGACCGGGTTGGTTAACCTTCCAGAGGTAAATCTATATGTATACCAATCTCAAAAGAAATTATGAACCTTGGAATGTAATCAACAACGAACAATTAGTATAATGAAGCACATCACGAAGATTTTGCTAAGAATCACCATGCTAAGAGTTAGCAAGAAAATACGACCTAAATTAGGATAACATTAAATATGCGGATGATACAGTATTGTTGCAGACAATGAACATGATCTGTAACATTTAGTAGATACGGTTATTTTACACAGGGAACAATTGGGGTTAAAATTAAATTGCAAGAAGACAGAGATTATGGTCGTCTCTAACAAGAAAGAAATATCACAATGTAATGCAAGGATAAATTAGAATATTCTTAAACAAGTTAATCGGTACAAATATTTCGGAACAATCACACCATCTCATGGGAGGTGCCTTGAAGAGGTTAGAAAAATAATCGCTATGAAGAATCGCTATGACAGGGGTAGCCTATTTCAAAATGGAAAACACACTCACTGATAAAAAGATGTCAATTGTAACGAGAAAAAGAGTGTTGAAGTGCGACACAGAACCTGTACTTTTGTATGGGCGTGAAACTAGGACAATGAGCAGACAAAGTGAAGAACATCTAATGGCAGTGGAAAAGTGGTTTCTGAGGAAAATGCAATCAATACCATGGACAAACAGAAAAAGACCTGTGAACAAGTCCTACAAGAGGTAAATGAGAACAGCAAACTGATTAGAGAAATTATACGTAGAAAGTCAAAGTATTATGGGCACATTATGAGAAGAAATAAACTAGAGAACTTGGTGACAACTGGCAAGATTGAGAGGAAAAGAACAACAGGAACGCAGAGATGTATATATCTGTACGACTTGACCACATGGCATGGTCGGGACAAGAACACAGAGCTGATCCACGACTCTGGTGATCGTGTAACTTAGCGAAACAAGGCCGCCCAAGCTTACAGGCATGGCGCTTGATGATCATGAAGTAATCTTTCAGTTATCTGCCCAGTAATTGACGTTTCATTTATCTGCCCGGTAACTGATGTTTTATTTATCTTCACAGTAATTAATATTTCAATTATCGGCCCAGTAATTAAAATTGCATGCATCGGCCTAATAATTAATGTCCCATTTATCGGCCGAGTAATTAATATATTAGTTATCTGCCTAGTAATTAATGTTTCAATTATCTGCTTAGTAATCAATGTTTCATTTATCTGCCCAGGAAGTAATGTTTCCTATATCTGCACAACAAGGAATCTTTCAGTTATCTGCCCAGCAAGATCTGTATGCAAGTCTCGTCACAGGCCTGAACTGTCAGTGACAGAACACGTAACTGAAACATTCCAGAGTGTCCTAGTAAAGATTACACATTCAAATACGCATTTCTAGATAATCATTAGACCTCGGCTCCAGGAAGCGATGAACTGTCAATAACAAACACCCATTTGAACATTTTAGAATGTTCTAGTTTGAGTTCATAATATATTTAGAATATAAAAGAAAACATTTCACCACACAGTTCGCGACGACTGCACAAGCCAGGTGGCCTGAATCCATCAGACTTAAGACCCTCCTGCCCTACAACACAAGTTACCAGAGACAGTAAGGTCAGTCAGCTGGTTGCTAACACTTGTACAAAAGCTTAGACAGGGGAATCTGCTTAGCAACTGCTCTTTGACTAAAGAACCACAATTCTCAGAAACGCTGTCCATTTGTTTCTCGGCATCTGAAACTGGATATGACGACCATGCTGATCACCTTGATACCCACTAATGATTCATCTAGTCTGACGTCTGACGAGGATTTTGAAACAGGTGCCGGTAACTTGGATTTGTCTGTACAAATAATAGGAGATTATCTCATTTTTGTCGTGTCTACTCCGTTATCCTTGTTTGGCTGCATGGCAAACGTTGTCAACTTGGTCGTTTTTCTATGGCAAGGTAGAAAGGACTGTGTTACTATATGCTTGTTTGCCCTGGGTTTTTCCGACTTTTTGTGTTGCTTCACAGTTCTTGTGTTCAGTTGCCTGTACACCAGTAACGTCTTGAACAGCTTCACGATTATTGAACCCATTGCTCTGGATGTAGTCTTGAGCTATACGGCGGCTTTGTTTTACGACATCTCTCAAGGCATAACAGCATTCATCTCCCTGCAGCGCTGCCTGTGTGTGGCCATGCCGCTCACGTTCAAGAACATGTTCACCTTGAAGAGATCCGTGGCGATCATGCTCTGGTTCTACGCGGCACCAGCCCTGGCCTACACGCCTCACTTCAGGACCTGCGGCGTGTATCTGCGTCTGGAGGCTGCACGAAACATCACAATCTCTGCTCTGTGGGAGACCATAGATCGTGCTGATAGTATATTCTGGCTGAACTACCTGCTTCACATCGGCGTGGACACATTCTACCAGCTGGTTGTGGTCATCAGTGCGGCTGTTATGATCACTGGGCTACACAAATCTTCCAAGTTCCACAGCCACAAATCAACAATGTCAACCTTTTACACCGCAAGCGTACATGGCAGCATTCTTGAATCACAGAAGCTACCAGAATGTCTACAATTAAAGAACAAAAACACCAGCAAATCTCACCCGACCTCCAATAAAAGCATAGGGAAATCTCGCCCCACCTCCACCAAAAACAACAGCAAATCTCGCCCGAGCTCCAACAAAAACAGAAATGTCGCGAAGACAATCTTCGCCTTGTCCCTGCTGGCGATCATCTGCAACACTGAACGTCTGAGTGTAGTCTACGGGCAACGGTTTGTCGCCGGCCTGACGTTTGATGGCGAGTACCATATCATCTTCTTCGTCTCAGCTCGGGTGACCTTCGTCTTCAGCATGATCAACGCCTCTCTGAACGGGCTCATTTATTATTTCCTCAACCCTTCATATAGGAGGACTTTCCAGGAGATATTTTGTTTCAGAACACAAGAGAGCCCTTCAACAAGCAAATAACACGCACCGCACTTTGGCCGTTCTCACGCTCCTGGTTCTCTGGCAACAGATTCAGAGAGCACAGTCTGCATGTCAACACTGGTTTAGCTTCATCACCTTTAGCATCTTTACTAATTATAAGACAAACTTAGCTAGTTTGCACGGTATTGTGTCTTACATTGTAATAGGTTATACATAAATGTGTCCATATTGGTAACAGCTGGAACTGAGCTCTGTCGTTAAGCGTGGGTCATCTGTGTTTGTCATCTCACATAATCGTAGGAGTCTCGGATTAGATCTGTTCTGACAATGCCATCTGCCCTGTTCACATCAAATATCAATAAAGTACAACGAAGCAGGAAATAAAAACAACAACAACAACAACAACAACAACAACAACAACAACACACACACACACACACACACACACACACACACAATAAACGAAATCGAAAGTCTTGCGCAACAAAGAAACAAACTTGACCAATAGAGAAGACAGATTTAAACAGCAAGCAGAAAGTCGTATACAACAATGGATAAAAACTTTCCCAATAAAGAATAAAAAATTGTTCAAAAAACGAGAAAGACGTGTGCAACAACAAGAAAGACGTGTACAACAAACAAAAATGATGTGTACAGCAAGCAAGAAAGACATGTACAACAAACAAGAAAGACGTGTACAACAAACATTTAAAGATGTGTACAACAAGCAAGAAAGACGTGTACAACAAACATTGAAAGATGTGTACAACAAACAAGAAAGACGTGTACAACAAACATTGAAAGATGTGTACAACACACAAAAAAGATGTGTACAACAAACAGGAAAAACGTGTATAACCACGAGAAAGACGTGCACACCAAACAAGAAAGACGCATGCAATAAACAAGAAAGACGTGTGCAATGAAGAAGAAGGATATTTTCAATAAAGAAGAAATAACATGGACGCTTGTCGGTCCCTGTAGGCTAAATAAATAATATACAACAGTGGAGAAGCTCCGTGAAACTAGAATGATCATATTTACCACAACCGAAACTTGTGTCCACCAAGATACTTACATTTTCCACAACCGAAACTTTTACCCACCAAGATACTCACATTTTCCACAACCGAAACGTGTGCACACCAGGATACTTATATAATAAATTTTATAAACGGGTTCTAAGAATATCGTGGGTAAAGAAAAGAGCTAATTCATCCATACTTAAATAGATGAATATTGAAGAGGGTTGGCTATCAAAGACGATAAAACAAAGAAAATTGATATTTTTTGGTCACTTGAAAAGTCATGAAAGTTTTGAGAGAACAATAACGACGGGGTATATGCAAGGGAAGATAGAAAGAGGAAGACCAAAGAGAAGATGGCTGCAGGATGTGTAGGATGATCTCCAGATAGGTGTATCGGACGCGGGACATCTTGCTTATGATCGAGAAGATTTCCAGAAGCTTGTTATGGGAGCGAGGTTCTGCAAAGGACATTCTACTGAATGAATGAAACTTGTGCACACCATGATATTAATATTTTCCACAACCAAAAATTGTACACACCAAGATATTCACATTTTCCTCAACAGAAACTTACACACACAGATAATCACAGTTTTCTGTAGTGAAACATGTGTAGCACGAAGTGATCAATGTCTTTTAATCGAAACTTCTGCAACCAAAATAATCACAGTGTTCTCAGCCGAAATGTGTACACACCCAGAAGATTACACCGAAGCGCGCGCACTCCAGGGCAATCATATTTGAAAAGAAACATTCACTTATATTAACGTGTATGCTCATGTTGCACAATGTGTGTATATCTCCGGATCTGTTGACAGAGCCCTTGTCTGCGGTCACCGACCAGTATCGTCATTGCCAAGAAGGAAACCGATGGCAGACAGACTTCTTCACAGATGGTTAGAAAACTTCAGCAGTTATAGAAATTATGCGAGATACATTTGGAAAGACTCTTATGGGGCAACAGTTCAGCAAAACATAAACCACTGAATATGATAGTTGTACCTGTTCGCACACTGGAGTATTTTATTGCCAGTTTGGCAATCCATTCTGTTTGGTCTATTGGTCTAAGCAGGTAGAAGGTCAAGCCACCTGTTAGCTTTCAACGTGCCTGTTGCCTGGAGTATGAATGTTGCCCCTTTCTTGCTGACCTAGCTAAAGTACAACAGTAGTAGACCATTTCATCAGGCCTGTTGGGTATATGGTTCTGGTCCCATATTTCATAGACCAACCGCCACTTGATCGGCGATGTGGATAATATAATGCCAGCCGCTTTCACTTCTGGTGAGATTCCCTGGTGCTGATTTTTGGATAATTCGATTTGGGCGTGTTTAGTGGAAAAACGAATCCGCCTCGACAGGCGTTCGAATCATGACCCTTCAAGCAGGCTGGTAGTCAGGCAGGAATTTTAGGCACAGCTACCTGGGTTTATTGCTGACTTAAGTAGTCAACCCCATACTTCCGGTAAAATGGCGTCAGAATAATTGTGTTTTTCCCAGAGGGACACTGTTGCCTTTTTTTTGGGAGGGGGGGGGGGGAGAGATATGATGCTTTTCGTTACCTTTAGGAAATGTTTTCACAAGAAACCAAGGAAGGCAGGTGGTGGATGGAATTTTGAGGACTGTTGACAGATAGTTGCTGGTTATAGTCTCAAGTTTCGCGACGGTAGGCAGAGGATCTCTCGACACAATGGCAACGGCCACAAACTAGTATGGTCACTGCCAGGAAGGAAAGCAACGGCAAACTATTTTCTTTAAAGATGACTAGTTTATCATGATTCGTCAAATCACAGAAAGTCTCAAGAAAAGGACTAATGGAAACAAGAAGACAAAACAAAAATAATACTGACAAATATGAAGAGAGTCACAGAAAAGTCAGAACATTATGTAAAGAGACAAAAGAAGCATGGCTTGAGAAAAATTGCATAGAAATTGAAAAATATAACACAGCAGTAAATATACCAAATTAAAGCATAAAATAATTTTAATTTAATTAATTACTAATAAAAGAATAACTACATAAACAGGCTACCTGGAAATAAAATATAGAAAACTCGTCCGAGAAGAAGATCAGATTTTACATGCAGGGTCAGATTATGTGAAAAACCTTTATGATGATACAAGAGAAGAACACTGTGCTATTCGGAATAATAATGAAGGCCATCAAATTTGAAGAAACAAGTTCAGAATGCTCTTAACCATATGAAATCTGACAATACACTGGGTCCAAAATACATCACAACAGAAATGATCAATGCCTTAGAAGAATATTGATTAGACCAAGTCACCAGACTGCTGAACACAGTATATGATACTGGGGATATACCTCCTGAATTATGTAATTCTATATTTATTGCAATTTTGAAGAAATCGGGAGCCATGGAATGTGATCAAAATCGAACAATTAGTAAAATGAGCCACATCGCGAAGTTTTGCTAAGAATTACCATACAAAGAGGAAGAAAATACAATCCGAAATAGGAGAACAATGTGGGTTTGAAGAAGGGAAGCATACAGTAAAACCTGTGTAAATTAATTGAACGTTCTATAGAAGTAAACAAAGACCTACATCTTTGCTTTATTGAATACACAAGGGCCTACAATAAAGTAAGACATGTCAACGTGATGACGATTCTTGCAGATCTACAAATTGATGGGAATGACCTTAGACTTGTAAAATAACATATATATATATATATATATATATATATATAGGAAAGAACACGCTGCCATACAGATTGATAATGAAGTTAGTCAATATCAGCCTATTAAGAGAGGTGTGAGACAGGGATGTGTAATATCTCCAGATCTTTTTCCCTGTACAGTGAAAATGTTTTCAGAAATGTAGAAGATGTAAAAGGAATCATCACTGAGGGATGTAACACCAATAACATTAGATATGCAGATGATAATGTCTTCGTATCTGACCATTGAGATAGCACCATAGGTCTCAGAATGTTATATTAACCTAGCATTGATCAACTACACACATCACTCTGTAATGCTGAATCTAGTATATCAGTGGTTCTCAACCGGTGGGGAAATGAAGATTATTTCAAGATTGCGTTAATACAAGAACCGATTACTTGGTCTTGTTTTTCCCTTCATACTTTACGGTTCTGTACGTCTCACCCTTCTAAAATTCATTTTATAAAGTAAGTAGACCCACAAATCACGTTTTATGTGGACGTCTAGACTTGTTTTAGTATGTGCTATTAAATTTAGCTTCAATTATTACGTATACTGTGTAGAGGCAGGGGGAAATATTTAGGGAGGAAATACGAAAGGGGGGAATAACGTTCTAAAAATATGGTGAGGGGGGGGGGGGAAATGACGTCCTAAAAATATGGTGAAGGGGGGCACGGGCCAAATAAGGTTGAGAACCACTGTAGTATATTAACTAACATTTAAAGAAGAGACATGACTGGTCGGTACCAATGTTGTATACGTATTACACATATCTATAAACTGGTGAGCCCTGTAATCCCATTCATTCATTCATTCATTCATTCATTCATTCATTTATTCATTCATTCAGTAGCATGTCCTTTGCAAAACCTCGCTCCCATAACAACCTTCCGGAAAACCTCTCGATCATAAGCAAGATGTCCCGCGTCCGATACACCCATTTGGTGATCATCCGCCACATCCTGCAGCCATCTTCTCTTTGGCCTTCCTCTTCCTCTCTTCCAAGGCATATACCCCTCCATTATTGTTCTTTCCAAAGTTTCGTGACGTTTCAAGTGACCAAAGTATTTCAATTTTCTTTGATTTATCGTTTTTAATAGCCAACCTTCTTCAATATTCAGCTCTTGAAGTATTGATGCATTTGTTCTTTTCTTTAAATTTTCTCTAAAACTATGGCTGCAATGGACACAGAGCAGAGAATGCTTTTCACACTATACCAGCACTTGATCCTCTAAGTAATTGATTATGGATTAGGTCTGCTCACTGTCTCAGAGAGTCAGCTGGTGAAGTTAGAGCGCATACAGAACGAAGCTAGAGACACCCCAGTAGTGTATGTGCGTTACATCCTGGGTCTGCCGAGGGTTGCTGGTAGGCTCAAGGTGATGAAGGCGAAGGCATACCTCAGAGTAGCTGCAGACACAGACCAACCACTGCATGAGGCGCTGGACGCTGTTAAGGGTCAGCGACTGATAAGAGGGAAATCATGGATGGCTCAGGCGGAGGATACGATCAGACAGGTGTGCCCCTTGGAGAACATTAGGCGTGGAGAGGAGTGGGTCAGAGTGCCAGCGGAGCAGTCAGAATTGTGCAGAGTTATAATCACATTAAGCCGGGAGTGCAGGGAGTGGCCAGCAGGGGCCACGAAAGTGGAAATCCAGCAACTAATTCAGGACAATGCTCACTCGGGTGATGTGATTATCTACACAGATGGTTCGGTGTCAAGAGATGAGAGAAGTGGCTGGGGGTTCATAGCCAAAGCTAATGGTCGATGTTTGGGGCAGGAGAGCCTGGCATATGATACCACAACATCCAGCTTAAGAATGGAGGTGGAGGCAGGTCACTGCGGCTCTCAGCTGGATGGAGAATACGACACACACACACACATCGTGATTATAACTGACTCAGAAAGCATGCTGACGAGGTTGAGGACAGGCAGGCTTCGTGCGGAGTGGCTTGCTTCGCTTCGGAGGTCACGGGTGACAAGCATCGCCTGGATCTTGTCTCCGGGGCATGCCGGTGTGCTTGGAAATGAACAGGCGGACAGATTGGCTGGCTCTGCAGAACTTGGTGGAGTATTGATACATGACAAGGCAGACGTGGTTGCGGCCTTGTGGGAGCACGTGCACACCTCGGAGGAGCAAATGGATTACCATGGTCTGGCAAGAATGAGACAGCGAGGAGTGACGAGGGGATCTGGCCGACGCTCAACGCTCAGAGGAAAAGCGAGACGGACTTATAATCAGATTGCTACTGGTACTATTAGTGTTGGAACTCTTCGCTGGCTGCCGAGGATGGGGACGGAGCGCTTATGGGAATGCCCCGAATGCTGTGATGCCGATTCCTAAATCAATCAATCAATCAATCAATCAATTCTTTTCTTTACCCAAGATATTCTTAGAACTCGTCTATAACATTTATATTCAAAGGCATGTATGCGCTGTTCAGCTTGATTAGTAAGTGTCCAGGTCTCACAGGCGTATGTTGCACTAACACTGTTAAAACGTAGACGCACATGTCGTCATTTGGAGGTGACAGGTCCGAATCCCGGTCAGTAGCTATAGCTGTCAAGGTTTATGTTGTCTAGTGCATCCTCTAATCCAGGGGTGGGCAAATTACGGCCCGTGGGCTGCATGCGGCCCGGCAACTGATTTTATGCGGCCCGCGAGGGCATTTAGAAATAAAAATGTTTACTTCGTTTTAAATTATTTTGTTGAATTTTACAGAATTTCATGTACCAGTTATGATTGTTTTTACATTTTTGATAAAATTTCTTTCTAATTATCTATTTTTATAAACAGTCCTTGACCTTCGTAATGTAATGCTTCTTCTTCATCTTCTTCTTTCGTTCGCCTTAAATATGTCTATAACTGCAATGTCGCCTCTTGTATGAATTTAAATGTCCTTTTTTAGTTCACTCAGCAGTCCATAGAGTTTATCTTCCACTGTCGTCTCTCTAGGCCAGAAGGTTTGCCTAGACATGTTGTAATTTGGGCAGTCTTTGAGTATGCGCTCTGCTTTCTGCGACGCCAATCCACATGTGCACATGGCTGGTTCACCAATCTTTAATCTTGTATACATGTGGTTGCGTAATCTATTGTGTCCTGTTCTGAAGCGCAGAATAATGACTTTTTTTGGTCTGTCCATAACGTAGTAATTGTCTTGAGCAGGTTTTGGTGACCTTCTGACTGATTATTCTTTTCTTTTGGTGGTATGTAACAGGCACATCAGGCTGTTCTTCTTTTGCTCCTTTCTTAGCCAATCGATCAGTTATGTCGTTTCAGGTACTCCACAGTAGAATGGTATCCACTGTATGGTGACCTTATGCTGACTGCTAAGTTCAGAAAGTAGTGTCCTTGGTACTGGCAATTTCCCAGGCATCATTTCGTTTTCGTTGAGGTGAGTTTCTTGCAAGCAACATACGCTTACTTTTTCTTTTTGTTGCTGACTCCCTCCGCATTCGAGTGCATTAGTTTTAGTCGTTGTTTGGTATGGCCAGACGCTCTATTCTCAGGTCCCCTGGATCCACAGGACATCTGAGAAGGACCTCCAGTAGCTGTGGTTGGACCCTTTAGAGGCAGAGGGCCCGGCACTGCACCTGCCTAGGGGTCAAAGCAGGGCGAGAACCATAACATTTAGCAGTAGTCGACATATTTCATTACACGTGATTGAGTGGCATCCTGATTTATGCGGTGCGCTCCCTGGCTGGATTTCTCCGTCTTCAGCACCTTTCCTTTGCTAGAGCAGACTGTGGTCTTACTCGAATTTAGGTGTGTAGGCACGCACACACATGTCTGCGCATGCATGTACATGCATACACATCTAGAGCGTTCTGGTTATTTCTCGACGCCAGTGACTCGCCGCCGCCCCTTCTCCTGTTAGTTAAAATAGTTCCGCCACGAGAAGGCTAGGAGTTGGACTTTTGCTGCATAGGTGATGAATGCACGAGCCATTGGGGTATTTATGCAAGGTTGGGCACCCCCTGCTACATACAGCAACATTTGGAACCATGAATTGCGAAAATTCGAATTTATCGATTTTCATATAGAGAAATATTTATTTGACATGCAACAATTTAATAAGGATGACTTTATGAACAACAGATATGTCTCCCGTATATAAAATGATGTATTTTGCAAGAAAATATTAAATTTAAAAGTTTTTTGCTGTTATAAATTATTTCCACATTTACAATGTTCAGATTAATTTACATGTTGTAGTAGTCTTTATATATTTCTGAAATTTATTCTGAGTTTACTACTTGTTTTGCGAATATTTTATTTTCACACACAGCCGGCAGTAGGTATTATTTCATTTCCGTTTTAAAGTTTTGTACAATTCTAACTGTTCGAATTTTATAAAACAATGAGTGTCAATAATAAACGTAAGATTGAAGATTAATGCCGTGTTTTTAAATGATGAATGGACAACTGCGTTCTGTTTTTAAAAAATTGGTAGCAAATCAGTGTGTTTGTTGTGTCGTGAGTCAGTGGCTGTCTTCAAGGAGTACAGTTTAAAAAGACAGTATCAAACAAATCATTCCGATTTCGGATACAATAACACAACCGAAGAGAGGGAAAGTAAATGCCTGGAGTTGGTGAAAAATTTGGAGAAACTAGCAAACTCCTTTCACTAAACAGTCTTCAATTCAAGATGATGCAACTGAAGCTAGTCTTGTGCTGTCACACATAATTGTAAAACAGAACAAGCCATTTTCTGATGGCTAGTTCATGAAGGAATGTTTGCGAGATGCAGCAAACATTATGAGTCCAGAACCAAAAAAAAAATAAAAACAGATTTAACAACATTACTTTATCAAGGAGAACTGTAGTCAGACGTGTTGACAAG
>JACEFZ010010293.1:0-71030 GCA_014155875.1 Cepaea nemoralis | reverse complement strand
TTTTGTTTATGTGCGGTATATAATTTACGACTTGGAGATTACGTCCATCATTTTAACAGTATTACAGCTTCACCAAGACACATCCCCGCATTTTTTAAAATTTTCTTGTGATTTTCGTTTTGAAACAAACAGCGCAAAGTTAAATGGGATTGTTCAGAGGTGTCTCCAAATGAGGGTTCTTTCATGAAACGTGATTATATAAATAAACTAGCTGACAAGGCCCGGCTTCTGGCGGGGATCTATCTATCTATCTATCTATCTATCTATCTATCTATCTATCTATCTATCTATCTATCTATCTATCTATCTATCTATCTATCTATCTATCTATCTATCTATCTATCTATCTATCTATCTATCTATCTATCTATCTATCTATCTAGCGACCGACCGACCGACCGACCGACATACCTACCTACCTACCTACCTACTTACCTACCTCCTACCTACATACCTACCTACCTACCTACCTACCTAGTATGCTTTTTTTTTTTTTGGCCTCAATATAAAAGAGACACTGACATCTATTTTCATAGTGCAAAACAAGTAATCATGTTCCGTCTCTGAACGGTAAACAGCAGAGTAGACAGTCTGTCACGAAGACTCAAAGCGGGTCTGTCACCCATGTGTACGTGTGAACAAACTACACAGACAGCTGAACAGATCCTTAAAAATGGAAACATGATGACTAAATTGCGGTATCATTTCTGGTCACTCCATACGCACATTAACGTGCAGCTATTTGGAAGCTTTAACGAACTCTAAAAACTATAAAAAGCTAACATGAATACTTGTGTACACTTTATTAACCAGCAGCTGAAGAAACAAGAAGGAAATGAAAAATAAGGTAAGAAATATATTCCTTCTACTTTCCTGTTAATTTACAAATTATTTACCCTGTGCCTCTGTAAATTCTCCGTCTTTACTAATATTACACATTGCACCCCTCTCGGGATTCTCCGTGGTGAAGTGGTCAAGCCGTCTGACTCGGGCTCCGAAGGTTGTATGTTCGATTCCGGGCCGCGTCCTTCATTTCACGAGTGCATTTTTTCGGAGACTCCCGAGGGTCGTCGCTGGAGCTACGGAGTTCGTGCTTTGTGCGACGCTTTCCGCGCTGCGGAAAGAAACTGAGCCATATGGGATAAAAACCCTGTGCAATGCAGCCGACCCTGTCGATTGTAAGCTACTTCTTTCATTGCACCCACTGCCATACGAATCCGGATACGCCTTTGTGTGTCATCTGAATTGGCAGGTCTGCCATTACTGTAAACATAACTTTGTTAGCGAGAAATCACTAGTTGTTCAGCAAAACATCAAAGGAATGTCGCCGCTTTCGATGATTTAAGTTGTTTTTGGACCTATCAAAGACATATTCCTTGGGTGGGGGTAAATATAAGACGGCTGGAAAAATTTCATAACGATGCAACAGACAGTTTTCAAAATAATTGATCGTGAATGAAGGCATTCAAATCGGGACATACTATAGTTTGTGTTTGATCTCTGGACACTACAAGACTCCCAGATAATGTATAACATCAACGTGTTCCTCTGTCAGTATTATCTTATTGCGGCACTCGGGGTCATTGAGTGATTTAACATCCAGAAAGATCAGATTAAACACAGGATATTTGAAATGAAGGCCAGGAGACACCAAGAACTCAGTGATGCTGCAAACATTTGAAGATCGGGGTAAATGCCAGAGGTGTTCACGGTAGAGGCGTTGGTACTACTGGTCGAACGTGGAATAGAAATAGTTAACTACAATGTTGAAAGATATTTACAACCGTGGTCACATTCCTAGTGGTGTAGTAAAATATGTATTTACAACTTTACTGAAGAGACCAGGAACATCACAATGCGAACAATTTGCCTCAGTCTGTTTAAAAAACCATGTCACCACGCTTCTATTTATAATTTTATGGAGAGAAAAAAAAGAACTTATATATAAATTGGTGAGCGAACAATACGGATTTGTGGAAGGGAAAGGAACACATGATGTAATACATGCATTCCGAACACTAAGAGACAGATCAGATGAGACACAAGAAAACATATCAAACATAGACCAGGATTACGACCTGGGGATTATAATATGTATTGATGGCTGAAAAAGCAAAAGATATGCAACAACTGTGCGACATTGTACTAACTTGCAGTGAAAAACGGGCTTTTATTGGTTATCAAGAATATAGAAATAATACTAATATAAAACTACGATAACAACAAAATGTGATATTGCACTAGACTAAACATGCTTAAGTAATTAAGTCATAACATCAGATAGAGGATGTGTGACAGAGATTAAGAGCAGAATAGGTCAAGCAAATTCTGCATTTGAGACCATGAAAAAATGTTACATAATAAGAAGCTCTTATTGAAAATCAGAAAGAGACGAATTGAAATGTTATACAGAATTAGTTCTGGGTTATGGCAGTGGATAATTGAATGTTCAGAACAAATTAGGAAGAGCTTAGAGGCAAAATAGGCTAATGAAATAGAACATTACATGCAACTTTACAAAAGTGTCAAATTTGTTCGTTGTGCATATAATGAAATGAGAACATGGTGACGTCTGGAGAGATCAGCGTTAAAAGAGACATTGGAGAACATGGCAATGACTGGAGAGATCAGCTTTAAAAGAGACAATGGAGAACTTGGCAACGACTGGAGAGATCAGCGATAAAAGAGGCAAGAGGCACACTGACATAATTAATACTGGTTGTTTAGACTGGTATGGGGGAACACCATGGACAGAATTGAGCTAAAGCTCCAGCGCCGACGCCTTTCTTCATCTCTTTGTTCATTGATATGTGTCTAGTTCTGTCCACGAGATCTGTGGAGAGGCATATATGTCTTTGTCACTTGATGATGATTTCAGTGTCACAAATTTTACTATTTTGGCCCTTTGCCAAGTGGTCAAAAAGAGACGTCTATTGAGATAATTCTCTCATGGCACCTTATAATTTGCCAATGCCGTGTAAGTTCTATATCATTATACAGTGCATTGCTCCATGTCCTTATAAAGTACTAGCAGACCCGGCCCGGCTTCGCCCAGTCCCTGGTGGGGAGCATCTCATTTAATTCATATAAGTAGTCATATAAGCTCCCGTACCCGTTTTCGACTGTCTGTCTGTCTGTCTGTCTATCTATCTATCTGTCTGTCTGTCTGTCTGTCTGTCTATCTGTCTGTCTGTCTGACCCGGCCCGGCTTCGCCCAGTCCCTGGTGGGGAGCATCTCATTTAATTCATATAAGTAGTCATATAAGCTCCCGTACCCGTTTTCGACTGTCTGTCTGTCTGTCTGTCTGTCTGTCTGTCTGTCTATCTATCTGTCTGTCTGTCTGTCTGTCTGTCTGTCTGTCTGTCTGTCTGTCTGTCTGTCTGACCCGGCCCGGCCTCGCCCAGTCCCTGATGGGGAGCATCTCATTTAATTCATATAAGTTCCCGTTCCCGACTGTCTGTCTGTCTGTCTGTCTGTCTGTCTGTCTGTCTGTCTGTCTGTCTGTCCCTCCCTCTCTGTCTGTCTGCCTGTCTGTCTAATCATTTATTAGTTGCGGTTAGAACAACCTTAGATAATCGAAGACCAACTTACAAAAAGCATTAGAAAGAGCACTTGAAAGATCTTTACATATTCCCCCAAAAATTAACTTGCGTAAATGGAGCGGCGGCAGCAGCAGCAGAAGAAGAAGAAAAAGGAGGAGTAGGAGGAGGGAGAAGGAAGAGGGTGGAGGAGGGAGGAGGAGGAAGGAGGGAGGAGGAGGGGAGAGGAGGAGAAGGGAGGAGGTGGAGGGAAAATGAAGAAGGAGGAAGGAGGAGGGAGAGGAAGGAGGGAGGAGGAGGGAGAGGAAGGAGGGAGGTGGAGGGAGAATGAGATGGGAGGAAGGAAAGGGAGGTGGAAGAGGAGGAGGAGGGAGGAGGAAGAGGAGGAGAAGGGAGGAGGAGGAGGAGGGTGAGGGAGGAGGTAGAGGGCGGAGGAGGAGGTAGAGGGAGAAGGAGGGAAGAGGAGAAGCGAGGAGGAGGGAGTAGGATCGAGGAGGAAGAGGGAGGAGGAGGAGGAGGAGTGAGAAGGAGGAAGGAGTAGGAGGGAGGAGGATGGAGGAGGAGGGGAGAGGAAGAGGGAGAAGGAGGAGGGAGAGGGAGGAGGGAGGAGGAGGTAGAGGGAGGAGGAGGGAGGAGGAGAAGAGAGGAGGAGGGAGTTCGCCATTCCGAATTCATACTTGTCTAGGTTCTTTGATTTCGGTCCTTCCATTGATTGTTCTTCCCTTCTACATGACTGTAGATAACTTCCTTACACATAAAAAGATGAATTGTTATTGATATTGCCGTGGCATTGAGGAATATCAGCAGCAGAGTTGATCCAGAAAACCAAAGACCGAGATCTATGGAGAGCCATGAATGCCTACGCCAGCCGGCACGGCACTTGATGATGATGATGATGATTGCCGTGTGACGATTCTGTGTAGTCACGTCATTTTCTTCGCTTTTCCTAGCGTTGTGGCTCGGGGATTTCTTTCATCATCATCATCATCATCATATATTTACGTACGTATTTAGGGAGGGGGAGGAGGGAGGAGGGGGAAGAAGAAACAAATCTATGACAGTAGGCAGCACTGGAATGAGAGGAAGACGTGTAGAAAATTTCATCTCAATCGGATGGGCCGTTCGCGAACGCATAAAGGACATACAGACATACAGACGGAGATTGCCTTTTATATATAAGATGTTGTTCTCTGTCACTATGCTATATGTTGTTCTATGTTTCCATAAAGTGAGATGTTCTATGTCCCCATACAGCGTGTTGTTCTATGTCCCCATACAGTGTGTTGTTCTATGTCCCCATACAGTGTGTTGTTCTATGTCCCCATACAGTGTGTTGTTCTATGTCCCCATACAGTGTGTTGTTCTATGTCCCCATACAGTGTGTTGTTCTATGTCCCCATACAGTGTGTTGTTCTATGTCCCCATACAGTGTGTTGTTCTATGTCCCCATACAGTGTGTTGTTCTATGTCCCCATACAGTGTGTTGTTCTATGTCCCCATACAGTGTGTTGTTCTATGTCCCCATACAGTGTGTTGTTCTATGTCCCCATACAGTGTGTTGTTCTATGTCCCCATACAGTGTGTTGTTCTATGTCCCCATACAGTGTGTTGTTCTATGTCCCCATACAGTGTGTTGTTCTATGTCCCCATACAGTGTGTTGTTCTATGTCCCCATACAGTGTGTTGTTCTATGTCCCCATACAGTGTGTTGTTCTATGTCCCCATACAGTGTGTTGTTCTATGTCCCCATACAGTGTGTTGTTCTATCAAGTGTGTTTTTATAGGCCCCAATACAGTTTGCTGTTCTATGATGCCAATAGTGTGTTGTTTTATGTCCCCATACAGTGTGCTTTTATATGTCCCCATACAGTGTGTTTTTATGTTCCCATACAGTGTGGTTGTATTTGTCTCCATACAGTGTTTTTTTATTTGTCCCCATACAGTGTGTTTTTATATGTCCCCATACTGTGTGCTGTTCTATGTTCCCACACAGTGTGTTGTTTTATGTTCCCATATAGTATCTTGTTCTATGTCCCCATACAGTGTTTTGGTCTATAGCCCCGTACAGTGTGTTGTTCTGTGTTCCCCTCAGTGTGCTGTTCTATGTTCCCAACAGTGTGTTGTTGTATATCCCCTTACAGTGTATTGTTCTATAGCCCCATACAGTGTGTTGTTCTATATCCCCATACAGAGTACTGTTCTATGTTCCCCATAGTGTGTTATTCTATGTCCCCATTCAGTGTGTTGTTCTATTCAGCCATATTGTGGCTTGTTCTATGTCCTCATAGAGTGTGTTGTTCTATGTCCCCATTAAGTGTACGGTCTCCAATCATTCTGTATAATTGTTTGTCAAAGGATTGTGTCACGGATGGACATCTGAATACATTGTTGACATTGGATCTCTGTGGATTTCTGGGGTGTGTGGATCCAGGGGGTGCGATCCCAGAAGTGTGATCCTGGAACGTCCAGTGCTGATTGAAGCTAATACTGATCTGGTCCTATGTGGCCGGTATAATGACCAACTCTACACAACACACAACTTTATAAGAATCACAGAACGGCGGAACGTTGATGATTAGTCTAGTTCTCTTTACTTCTCGTGATTTAACCGTTTCACTCAATGAATCCGCATACTGGTTTAAATACATCGATACAATCAGAACAATCTAATGAGCTAATAAAAACGATGCAAAAGAAACATGGCTTGAGGAGAATTGCAGGGAGATTAAAAACCAACACAGCATCCAGAATACCAAATTAATGCACAAAACAATTAATTACATCACTAACAAAAGAACAAACATATCAACGGGTTACCTAAAAACCAAAGATGACAAAATCATAATAGAAAAATATCAGATTTTACATGCGTGGTCAGATTAGGTGAAAGACCTTCATGATGATACAATAGAAGAACAGCATGATCTTCGGAATTGTGAGGTGTTAAAATAATAAATGAGAATGAGGACAAGTTTTACTAGGGGTATTCCGGTTGGAATTGGGTCTCATTCCCAAACACGCCCTCTAGAGGAAATGATACACTGGCTCAAGAAACCCCCAAGTATTGAACAAGGCAGAAAAGGGTGCAAGTTCAACACTAATATAGAAGAAATGTTTCCCATAGAAGGCTGGGAGATCCGGGAAGTTCTACCACAGACACCCGAGTAACTAGTCACTCTACCAAGAAGGTGTGTCTATGTGTAAGTTCCCCGCCCCACATTTAATCTCCCACATATATATAATGACAGGCATAAACTGCCATGCACAACCACAGTATTACATAACAGATGTGAACAACCACTGTCATATGCAACAACTGTATTACATAACAGATGGGAACAACCACTGTTAGACAACAATAGCAACCACAAATTGACTATACACGTCAACTTTGGAACAAGACGTTCACAATGAATTAACTTCAAGGCTTGGTTAAACTAAAAGCAACCCACTGTATTGTGAAAACATTTGGGTCCTGGAAAAATTCTGCCGGTTGAACCATGGAGACATCTTCATGAAAAGCAATGATCATATTAAAGGTAACTCTACAGGTTTTGCAACGATAACAGTTTTCCCCAAAATCCCAATAAAGGTTCACAACAAACAACAGGTGTCACACACACACAACACAAAGCAAGTGAAAAACCAATCCATACAAGACATGTATAAAGAAAATCTATCTAATCTATCTCTGAAAATTCCTAGGTGACCATTGATGACTCCTTCTTCCTCATTATCCATCAAAAAGGTCTGGCCATAATCCCACACGCTATAATCCAGAAAACAGCTGATATATACATTCCCTCGTATCCAAGGAATTTGGAATTGTACACACACAAATGGGTAATCCAACCGAATCAGATATCCGAGGCTAAAATCATGAAGGGACAATCCATCATAATATCCACCAAGAATGTACTGTAATCCACTAGTCACAGCTGCTAAGTAGCTGGGTTAGAGGCATTCCGGCGTGGTGTAACAGGTCGAGGTATAATTCTCCAGCTGTCTGTTTATATGTTAAATCCTAGATTAGGCACAGAGTTCTTCAGTATCCCATGAATGAAGCAGGACACACAGTCTTCCTAGTGTTTCATAAAAATAGTTAACATGGAATTGGGCCTAAATTTCTAGCCCCTTGTTCTAGATAAAGATGTAGGCTATATCTTCCTTTCAGCTAAACATACGACTAGTATTGACCTTGAGTATAGTGCTTGATTGCCCATGGCTGGGATATGCTGGATGATGAGATTCCAAAGGAAGCTGGGAGTTCGCAAAAATAGTCGGCGAATCCATACTGTTAATTGCTAACTAGTGAACCCCAGACTATCATTGAGCCTCTTGTATAGGCCAGTTGAACGTGAAAATCCGAAATGGGTTAGTAAGTAGGGTATCGCTCTGAATCCAAAATGGGCCAGGCAGATCCACTGGCTCTGGTATACAATGTATAGCTGAGCACTGTCCGGAAGCTCCCAAATGTAGGGAATCCACTTCAACATGGTCAAAGTCCAATAGGTACCCAGGCACTGACATACAGGTTCAGTGTGCGCAGCAGTCATCAGTAGCACTTTTAAAACTCTAGCAGGTCCAATTAAGGGTGGGCTGATATCCCAGTTTCCCGCCTCTAAATACAAGCATGTTGACTATAAATCCGGTGCCAATACTCCACCTACATCTCTCTAGCACCTAGATAATGAAGAAAAAACCAGGGTCGATATACATTAGTAATAAAACCCATAATTTGTTAGCAATGTATCATAATAAAAATAAAGGAAACAAAAAGGAAGAAGAAAGGAAGGTATTTATTGTTTCCTAGAACTTTTCTCCTACTAGAGTGTTGCCTCACTCCAAAAGTGAGTGAGGTATCTACTCAATATGCACATCTATTCGGGACCGATACTGGAGCTTCCTTAGGGTTTATTCACCTCTTAGCCGTCCAAACGTTCTGCTAGTACAGTTGTCACAACATGATCAGAATTCCTGAGGCAATAGCCTCATGTAAACAATTCAGAAATATTTTTCTTATAGCTACAAACAGAATTAGGTAAAGTGCCACTGACAAATGGCAGAAGGCTAGCTACCAGATCAGTCATCTCCTCTTGCATCATCCTCACCATCACCACCACCACCACCACCACCACCACCACCACCATCATCATCATCATCATCATCATCATCATCATCATCATCATCATCATCATCATCATCATCATCATCATCATCATCATCATCATGTGTTTGTCCCCACTGGGGTGAATTTAAAAGATCTACTCCAGCCGTAACAATCACGAACATAAAAGGTAAAATACTCATAAAAGAGAAAGCATGTGAATTTTTTTCCCATACTATGTAGGAATCACCTAGTGGGCAGTTACCCAACATCTCAAACCCAGAATATAAGAACAGGTGATTCTCTTCTCCCTAGACTATTAAAAGTAGGGAGTTTAATGAACGCTGTTCCACATCCCACCAAATTCTGCCATCATAAGAAAAGCATTGACTTCTAGAACACGCATGTAGTAAGTCAAGCAGTAAGAATGTTGTTGGTAAATTCCTGGACCTAAATTATTAGCCTAGACACCCACAACAGGGGTATAATGCAGACGAAGAATGCACGTCCTGCTAAGCCCTTGAATAATTTGATGCAGGTTTTCTTTCCTGTGTATTTACAACAATGTAAACAAAAGATTAGCTCCTAAGTGCACTTCAACAGCAGAGGAGGGTGAAATTGAAGAGATTTTTACAACACACTGTAAGACACATTAAATAAGATTGGTCATAATGATATAGCAATAATAATGGGAGATTTTAATGCAAAAGTAGGTATAGGAAGAGCTGAAAATGAGAGACACGTTTTAGGAAAATTTGGATTGGGAAATAGAAATGATGCAGGTGACAAATTAATTGAATTTTGCACATAAAGTAAGTTAACGATGGCCAACACACTTTTTAAAGCAACACCCAAGAAGAATCTTCACATGGAAGTCCCGGACAGTATTACCAAAAAAATCAGATAGATTATATTTTAATACAATGAAGATGGAGATCAAGCATAACATCTGCAAAAACCCTACAAAGTGCAGACTGTGATACAGATCATCAGTTATTAGAAGCAGATCTAAAATTAAAACTCAAAAAGCTTACTCGAGGACCAAGGCCACTTCGTTTTGATCTCACAAAAATACCAGATGCATACAACGTAGAAGTTAGGATTTGTTTTGAGGTCTTGATGTCTGTACAAGAGGAAATGACAACTGAAGAACTGACAGTACAAGCTAAAGACATCTTGATAACCGCAGCCAAAGATTGAATTCCGACCAAGAAAAAACAACTTAAGCCATGGATTATATCAGCATCAGACACGTTAGAATTAATAAACCAACGAAGGGAACTGCAACAGAAACTAGGTGAATCCGATAACAGTAGGATGAAGTATAAATCTTTATCTCGAGGAATAAGAAAGAACACAAGAAAGGACAAAAATCAATATATACAAGATTGCTGTGTCAGAATAGAGCAATATCATAAGACTGGAAGAGATTACGAAATGTTCAAAGAAATTAAGTTATTGACAAAAAATGTTCAACCTCAATTGAATGTTATCTGCGACAAGATGGGAAATACATTAACAGAATCCAGACAAATTCTAGAAAGATGGCATGAGTACTGCAGTGGAAGGTATGATATGAGTGACAGTGAGGATATGAATGAGATACATGAGCCAATGACAGCAGAGACAGAACCTGAACCCTCATTGGGTGAAATTGCATGGGCAATAAAGAACCTGAAGAATGGCAAAACACCAGGACGTGATGAGATACCAGCTGAACTAATTAAAGCGGGAGGAGAAGAAAGCATACAAATCTATCATGCATTATGTAAAAAGATATGGAAATATGGTATATAGCCAAAAGATTGGAAGAGAACTAGCTTCATTCCAATACCACAAAAAGTGGCAACCTGAAATTATGCACCAACTATAGAATTGTTGCAATGATCAGTCTTGCAAGTAAAATTCTACTAAAAGTCATAATTGGAAGACTTCGTAAGAAAATGGAAGAAGAAATTAACGTGGTTAAAGCTGGATTTAGACAAGGAAGAGGAACAAGAGATCACATTCTCAATATGCTTTTAATAATAGAGAAGTGCAGAGAATTTAAGGTAAACCTATTCTCATGTTTTGTGGATTATTCAAAGGCACTTTGACTGTGTACAACATCAGAAACTTTGGGGAATCATGAGGAATATGGGCTTTCCACCACATGTAATACAACTTATATGTATGCTCTATGTGGACCAACAAGCAGCGGTTAAAATACATGGCGAGACATCAGATTGGTTTGACATCAAGCAAGGAGTCTGTCAGGGATGTGTGCTGTCCCCCTATTTGTTTAACCTGTACGCCGAAAATATAGTGAGAAATGTAAGAGATGATAAAACAAGGAGCTATATAATGACCTAAATATCGGTGGTCATGACATATCAGAGATTCAGTATGCTGATGATACAGTATTGCTATCCACAACACAGACTGGTATAGAAAACCTAATAGCTGCAACCCAACTGAATAGTGAAAAACTCAACTTATATCTTAGCATAGCTAAAACAAAGATAATGCATACAGATAAAACTACTATGGAGAAAGAAATATATGTTAATGAGGAAACATTGGAGGTGGTGGAAAATTTTGAATATCTTGGGTCATTGTCATTAATTACCAACAACTGTGACACAATGAAAGAAATTAAACGACGACTATCAATTACTCTTCAAAAACTAAAACAACTGAATAAATTATGGAGTGGGACAGATAGAACTACAAAAATTAGATTTTTAAGAGCATGCATCTTTCCCATTGCAACATACGCCTGTGAGACCTGGACTCTTACTAAACAAGCTGAACAGCGCATAAATGCCTTTGAATATAAATGTTATAGACGAGTTCTAAAAATATCTTGGGTAAAGAAACGAACAAATGCTAGTCATACTTCAAGAGCTGAATATTGAAGAAGGTTGGCTATTAAAGACGATAAAACAAAGAAAATTGAAATACTTTGGTCACTTGAAACGTCACGAAACTTTGGAGAGAACAATAATGGAGGGGTATATGCCTGGGAAGAGAGGAAGAGGAAGGCCAAAGAGAAGATGGGTGCAGGATGTGGCGGAATGATCTCCAGATGGGTTTTTCGGACGGGGGACATCTTGCTTATGATCGAGAGGTTTTTCGGAAGGTTGTTATGGGAGCGAAGTTCTGCAAAGGACATGCTACTGAATGAATGAATACACATTTTCACTCTTATGTCAATTTGTAAGAGCACGATGTTTGGCATCTTTTCTTGGCTACAAGTTCGTTTATGTTGGGAGTAATGTTCTGTGTCATTGAGATTCTCATGATGGACTGCAAGTGTTCATCAGTGAGACGACTGCTGTGTGATGTTTTGATAATCTTCATCACAGAAAACAACTGCTCACACGATATGTGCTACCAAACATGCTCAAGGTTCGAGCCGCATATAGACGAAGCCGGGGCATCTCTTCAGGAATGAAGGGAGTGAACTGTGCACGCCACACAGTGTCATAATTTGCCTTTAGTGTCCCATTAAACTGCAGTTCTATTAACTCCATCTGCAAATTTACAAGTGCAGTTTCCACATCTATGGCAAATGGATACGAAACAGCTCGAAATTACTTTTCTGTGCTTCAAAGTCACTAAAGCGCCGTGCGAACTCAGCGCCAAGTAAGCTAAGTTTTTCAGCAAAGTGTGCATTGGGAAACACCGTAGCGTTGACTTGGTTTAACACTACTTGGCAACAAGCATCATACACATCAGTGATAACCACGAACATTCCACTCACTACACAACTTTTATTTTCGCTTATTCTGATCGAAGCGAGAACGCTCTCAGGTAGCCTATCATTCGGCAGGGTTGCTAATTAGGGAATTTGATTAGCACTTTATATCGTGGCCATTAAAACATAATTTTACCTACAATTCTCTCTTGGGCCGAATATATTTGTACGTCGGTTGAGCCCTCTCGGGCCTGACATAATTGTCCGCCGGGTCCTGATGTGGCCCGCGGGCCTTGAGTTTGACACATGTGCCTTAGAAGAATATGGAATAGACAAGGTCACCAGACTGCTGAAAGCAATACATGATACTGGAGACATACCTCCTGAATTACGTAATTTTATATTTATTGCAATCCCGAATAGATCAGGAGCCATAGAATGTGATCGACATCGAACAATTAGTATAATGAGTCAGCATCACGAAGATTTTGCTAAGAATTATCATGCACAGAGTTAGGAAGAAAATACCTCGTACAACTCGAAATAGGTGAAGAACAATGTGGATTTGTAGAAGGCAAGGGTACAGTAAATGCTGTATATATGATGAGAACATTAATTGAACTTTCTGTAGAAGTAAACAACAAAGACATACACCTTTGCCATATTGACTACACAAAGGCTTTGAATAAAGTAAGACGTGTCGACATTAAAGAGATGCTTGCTGATCTACAAATTGATGGGAAAGATCTTGTATTGTAAAAAACATATATTGAAAACAAGCTGCCATAAGGATTGATAATGGAGTAAGTGAATATCAGCCTATTAAGAGAGGTGTGAGACAGAGGTTTGTAATGTCTCCAGATCGTTTTTTTTCCCTATACAGTGAAAGTATTTTCAGAAATGTAGAAGATACGAAATAAATCTTCATTGGAAGAAGACATATCGTACGAACGAACGAACGAACGAACAATCTATAATTAGATATGCTGATGATACAGTATTGATTGCAGACAATGAGCAGGGTCATACATTTAGTACCCCCCCCCCCCCCGATGTGTCTCCACCTTGTCGCGTTGGGGGGGGGGGGGGGGCTTGCGTGTCCCAGAGATCCCAAGAGCATTGTTGACGGATACACAACTACATGTCGGACAAGCCTTGGGTTAGGGACCAGACCAAGAGAGACACAACCTGCTGATCTGCAGGTAGACTGAGGATATCAGTCATAAGATCAAATCAGGCGCACGAAGGCAGAAATTCTTGGTCCGGACACTCTAAGGCTCTCATCTGAGGGATATGGCTGAACGCCTCTAAGCTGTAAACCCTCGGATGTGAAAGCCGGGCCGATACCCACCTACCGAAAAATGGAGGTGAGTTGCTGGGCACGCTACATGCTTAGTTCAGACACCTGTTCGAAGGCTCTCAGCTGGGGGATATGAGGGATCCCCAGATGAGAGGGCCTGGCCGTTTTTCGCTCACTGAATCACGGAGGTAAGGTGCTGAGCCGGCAGCACATGTAGCCTACCTCGTGAGCGGTACTTGAGGTGGCAAATGGCAAAGCGGCTTAGTCGCACGAAGTGGTTACGATGAAAGTCTGTATCTATAGTGAGCGCAGTCAAACACTCCTGATGAACGCAAAGAAAAGAAGATACATTTAGTAGATGCGGTTCTTGCAAACAGTGAACAACTAGGGTTAGAATTAAATTATAAGAAGACACAGATTATGGTCGTCATCAATAGGAACAAAATACCACAATGTAAATTACAAGTAAATGGGAATATCTTAAGCAAGTGAATCGGTACGATTATTTCGGAACAGTCATAACATCTGATGGGAAATGTCTTGAAGGGAACAAGAATCGCATCGCGAAGGTAGCCTTTTGCAAGATGGAAAACATACTGACCAATAAAAAGATGTCATTTGCAACGAGCAAAAGAGTATTGAGGTGCTACATAGAACCTGTGCTTTTGCATGGATGTGAAGCGTGGACAATAAGCAAATAGGCTGAAAAACATCTGATGGCTGTGGAAATGCGGTTTCTGAGGAAAATGCAAAGAATACCATGGACAGACAAAAAAACAAATGACCAAGCCCAATAAGAAACAAATGAAAATCGAAAACTGATTAGTGAGATTAGACGTAGACAGTCAACAGTATTTGGTCACTTTATGAGAAGAAATTGGAGAACTTGGTGACAAATGGCAAGATTTAGGGGAAATGAACAAGAAGAAGGCAGAGAAGTAAATACCTGGATGGCTTGACCACATTATATGGTTGAGACAAGTACACAGAGCTGATCAACGACTCTGGTAATCGAGCGAAATGGCGAGACATGTCCGCCAACGCATACCGGCATGGCATATGATGATGGCAATGATAATGAACCAGCTAACGAGTTAATTAACAATTAGAGTGCATTAATACAATCGTAACCTAAGGAGCTACTTAATTAACTAACATTTACCCTGTACCTGGTGGGCTTTATGCTAAAGATTGTGCTCTGATTCCAGTGATGTGGACTTTTCATGCTGTCTTTAGAGTTGCGCTGGCAAGTTGCCTGTTGGCCATCGGTATAGCCCTTGCTGTTGCAGATGTGATGATAACATGTTAATAACATTTATATAAGTAGTAAATTGTTTATGTTAGTTATCATTGAAAAGTTGTTTGATTTTATGCACAGATGGAGCTCACATGAAACCGGTTTTAGACAGAATTGCTGTCATAGAAGAGGCCATGTGCTCCTTCAGGAGCAGAACAGAAAAAGTTGCTGAACAACAAAGTGGCATTGATCAACAACTGAAGGAATTATTATCCAAACTATCAGAGTCGGACAAGAAGCACAGCTCAAGGTTTAAACAAGTCAAACAACAAATCAGTGATATCAGTGAAACACAAGATGCAATAGAGCAAGAGCAGAAGACAAGATTACAAAGTCTGGAGAAACAGCTGCAGAAGATATCTACGGCACAAGACAGACTGAAAGCAGAGATGGAATCTCAGGCAGAACTCGTAGAGAAACTTGTCCATGTACCTAATCTACTGGAGTCTGTGAAAGAAAATGTCGATGCATTAGATGATAGAATTGACGGAATCATTGATGACTGCAGAAATAAACATGAGGATATAGAAACTGTAATACGTGACCTGGCAGACAAGGTCATGGCTAACACACAGAGTGCCCAGCTCATATCTGAAGGTCAAGCTCAGAACACGACCTTGTTGAGAGAACTAGAGACCAGGTTGCAGACATTGGAGGCAGACGGCGGGAGAAATGTGAAGGATGTCCAGAAACAGGCTGAGAAAGGGAGGCAAATGTGAGTATGAACTCTTCAACAGAAAAAAAATGTGTGCAAGTATGACTGACGTTAACCCTGACGTGGACCGACGTGTTTGTTGCTGGCACACAATTGGTGTGTTTGTTGTGTTCATCGTCTTCTTCATCTTTGTGTTCTATTAACTTGACATGCTGCCCCCTTGCCGGGATGAAGTTCATAGTTTTCTCCATGTCAGTGCCCCATAATTTCTACTCCAGCTCAGCAAGCTCCTGGTACGTCTGGCAGCTCAGATCTCTGAAAGTTGGGCAGTTATGAACAATGTTTTCTGGGGTCTTGGTTTGCGGTCTACGAGAACATTTGCTTCGATTTGTGACTTTGACATCGTGTAGATGACCAAATACTATGTGACATTGACAACGTTTAGATGACCAAGTAACACTGCGACTTTGAGACAGTGTAGATGACCAGTTTACTCTGTGACTATGAGACCGTGCACATGACCAAGTACTCTGAGACTTTGAGACCGAGTAGATGACCAAGTACTCTGAGACATTGAGACCGAGTAGATAACCAAGTACTCTGAGACATTGAGACCGAGTAGATGACCAAGTACTCTGAGACTTTGAGACTATTAGATGATCTACTTGGGCATGCCCATGCACTCTGTGTTTGAAACTGAGATGGTATAATACAAGACCAATTACTTACTCAACACTGGCCTGTAATCAGGTGAAAGATGTTGCCTATTCTAAAATTCCATTTGTAAACGTGTTTCATTGAAATTACACGTTATGGACGTTTTGATTGACTCTTGTTGCATATCCTATAAGAAGGTTTTACAAGTAGTAGTAGTAGCGAGGAGCGGCTGGACGAGTGGCTAAGAACGCCGGGTTCTCCTTCGGGAGACTCGGCTTCGAATCCTCTGTAAGGCGTGGATTTATTTTTCTGTTGGGGGAAAGAAGAAAATCCTAACCTGTATAGTTCGCGTTGACTGCACAAGCCAGGCCGCCTTAATTCCTTAGGCTCAAAACCTTACTGCCACACTGCAAGTAATATAGGCAGTAAATGACAGGTTTTTTTTTTTTTGGACAGTAGTAGTTGCAGCGGAAGTAGTAGTAGTGGTAGTAGTAGTAGTAGTAGTAGTAATACTAGTAGTAGTAGTAGTAGTAGTAGTAGTAGTAGTAGTAGTAGTAGTAGTAGTAGTAGTAGTTGTTGTTGTTGTAATTGTAGTTTTTTTTTAAATTGTTATTGTTGTTGTTGAATTAATAATTGTAGTAGCTGTAGTGGTAATAGTAGTAGTAGTATTTACAGTAGTCGTGGTGGTAGTGAGT
Organism: Cepaea nemoralis; assembly: GCA_014155875.1. Taxonomy (NCBI): domain Eukaryota; kingdom Metazoa; phylum Mollusca; class Gastropoda; order Stylommatophora; family Helicidae; genus Cepaea; species Cepaea nemoralis. The sequence continues at coordinate 54,100 of JACEFZ010010293.1, read as the reverse complement.
TGTCAGGTCGTAGAAAGAAATGACTGAGCTACCGTATGACAGTAGACGGTACTACCTGCTTTCTGTTAGCGCTGAATGTTGGGCGGCGCTTAGTCCAGGTTTGGCCGTGGGAATGTTATTCCCATGGGAATCCCTTGGGAAAGGTCCCATGGGATGGGACGGAACAGGCATAAATTACCATGTGATGGGATGGGACAGAAAAATATGTCCCATGGACAAGCCTGTATCACTACATGGAACAACACAATAGCAGATGAACACTTGCATGTATCACTACATGGAACAACATAACAGCTGGTAACCCTAGCATGTATCACTACATGGAACATCACAACAGCTGGTGACCACTTGCATGTGTTACTACATGGAACAACATAACAGTTGGTGAACAATTGCGAGTATCACCAGACTTTCCCATGGGAATGTTATTCCAATGGGAATCCCATGGGAAAGGTCCCATGGGATGGGATGGGAAGGGACAGGCTTAAATTACCATGGGATGGGATAGGACAGAACAATATGTCCCATCGACAATCCTGGCGCTTACCAAACCCGACACCCCCACATTGTGCCAACGGATTCGGGTGGTGAAGCGCAATTAGGAGGGTATAAGCCTTATTCTGGTGCGAGGAAATGCAGCCTAAATCAAAATATCATGGCAAGGCAGACCAGGTCCTAAGCCTTTGTTGGCAGCTGGTCTGGGATCGAAACTCCAATAGGCGGACAGTTAGAGCATTGCTTTGCTGATCTGGCAGCTTCTGCAGCTTGTTTGTTCCAGATGTAATGGTGGTATCTTTCCTCTGGAGTGAACTAGGCAGGCCGAGAGAGGGATCATGCTGCATGGGCAACACATGGTCTCTATAATTTAGGCCAGGCTTTGTGCTATGGAGAGGCAATAACTCCATCCCTTGTCTTAACTGGTCTCGGAATCAAAGCAAGAGGCAACTGTTATGGGTTATAAGTCTTTGTCAACTGGCGTAGACATGAGGCGCACGGGTTGCTTCTGACGGTGGAAGACACCTATAGGTATCACTGATCAGCTACCGCCAACCTCAAGCTGAGCAGGCCCCGGCCAGTTGGGTGCTGATACGCCACAGTCTGCCTGCTTAAATTGGTGCTTGAGGCTAGGACAAAATCTGAATCGCAAGGCTGTAAAACCAAGTGTACTAGGTACTACTAACAGAAAAATAGAAACCTCAAGTTACGGCTTGCAACCTGGAACGTAAGAACCATGATGTCCAGGATTTTCCACTGACCTGAAAATATTGACGATGTGAGAAAAACAGCTGTGAATTGATGCTGAACTCAATCGTCTTGACATTGATATTTCTGGCCTGCAGGAGACTCGCCTCGCTAAGGAAGGGTCACTCAGGAAAACATTACACTTTTTTTAAAGGTAGAGGCAGGCAGAAAAAACGCAAATTGGTGTGGATTTGCATTGGAAGAATTGCTACTGGGAATGATTGAAATTCCAGTTGGAGGTTAATGAAGGTTTATTATCCCTGCACTTCGCAACATCTTGTGGTTTGAAACCATTACTCTGCATATGCACCGACACTCACTTCCTCAAATGATGTGAAGGATTTGTTATATGAGGAGTTAGACTCTGTGATCAAGGCAATTCCAAAATCCGACTACATTTATATTCTCGGTTATTTCAATGCTCGTGTGGGGAAGGAATCGAGTTCATGGCCAGTGTGTCTTGGAAAATACAACATCGGCCGCATGAATGAAAATGGGCAAAGACTGCTGGAGCATTGCACCAGAAATGACCTATGTATTACAAACTCCTTTTTCTTTTTTTAAACAAAAGAGCCGCATAAGGTCACATGGAATCACCAAGATCCGGCCATTGGCATCAGCTGGACTTCATCATCACACGGAGACAACATCTAAACCATACATCATTAACTCGAAGTTACTACAGTGCTGAACATGATACGGATCATTCTTTGGTTGTTGCAAGGGTAAGACTGAGACCAAAGAGAATTTACACAGCTAAACACAAATCTAGCAACAGTATTAATATTATTAACACCCACGATCCTGATAAGTGCTTTGAGTTCCAACAGCAACTTGAGGACGCTTTCACTGATACATCAGGGAAAAATTTTGCAGCAAGTTAAAAGTGGGTAAACTTAAGGAAACTCTTTTTAAAACAGCATTAGGGGTTTACGACACTGGGGATCATAAGAGGGAGGATTGGTTTCAGCAAACAACCAGACACTGCAGCCCTTGATTGATAAAAATAAGATAGCTCTGATAAGAAACAAGGAAAAAACAACCCCGTAACACTCTCAGTGAGCTGAAGCAAGCTGGGAAAAATGTCCAAAGGCTGCCAGGCAGTGTGCAAAAGGCATTGGATCAAGCTATGTGAGTCCATTCAGAACGCAGTGTAAAGGGGAAAACAAAAAAGAAGGGATGTAGACGAAGCCGGGCATCTCTTCAGGAATGAAGGGAGTGAACTGTGGCACGCCACACAGTGTCGTACTTTGCCTTTAGTGTCCATTAAACTGCAGTTCTATTAACTCCATCTGCAAATTTACAGGTGCAGTTTCCACATCTATGGCAAATGGGTTACGAAACAGCTCGAAATTACATTTCTGTGCTGCAAAGTCACTAAAGCGCCGTGCGAACTCAGCGCGAAGTAGGCTAAGTATTTCAGCAAAGTGTGCATTGGGAAACACCGTAGCGTTGACTTGGTTTAACACTACTTGGCAACAACATCATGACACATCAGTGATAACTGCACTAACATCCACTCACTACACAACTTTATTTTCGCTTATTCTGATCGAAGCGAGAACGCTCTCAGGATAGCCTATCATTCGGCAGGGTTGCTATATTAGGGAATTTTGATTAGCACTTTATATCGTGGCCATTAAAACATAATTTTACCTACAATTCTATCTTTGGGCCGAATTATATTTGTACGTCGGTTTAGAGCCTCTCGGGCCTGACATGAATTGTCCACCGGGCCTGATGTGGCCCGCGGGCCTTGAGTTTTGACACTATGTGCCTTAGAAGAATATGGAATAGACAAGGTCACCAGACTGCTGAAAGCAATATAATGATACTGGAGATATACCTCCCTGAATTATGTAATTCTGTATTTATTGCAATCCCGAATAGATCAGGAGCCATTAGAATGTGATCGACATCGAACAATTAGTATAATGAGCCACATCATGAAGATTTTGCTAAGAATTATCATGCACAGAGTTAGGATTTATAGAAGGCAAGGGTACAGTAAATGCTGTATATATGATGAGAACATAAATTGAACGTTCTGTAGAAGTAAACAAAGTCATACACCTTTGCCATATTGTCTACACAAAGGCTTTGAACACAGAAAGACGTGACGACATTAAAGAGATGCTTGCTGATCTACAAATTGATGGGAAAGACCTTCTTCTTCTTCTTCTTCTTTCTTCTTCCTTCTTCTTTTTCTTCTTCTTCTTCTTCTTCTTCTTCTTCTTCTTCTTCTTCGTCTTCTTTCTCCTTCTCTCCTTCTTTTCTTCTTCTTCTTCTTCAGCGTTCCGAGCCATTGAGGTTCTTTGCGCTGCAGATATAACCGTCCCATTCGTTCAGCTCTATGGTTAGATTCTCTTGCCAGTCGTTGATTCCAAGTGCTTGTAGTCTGTAGTATATCATCTCTCCACCGTCCTTCTTGGTCTACCTCGGGGTCTACGGTCATTTATTTCCTGAGTGTAAGCGAGTTTTTGTTTCCCTATTGTCTTCCATTCTTTCTATATGCCCCAGCCATTGTAGTCTATTAGCCTTCATGCTACCAGTGATTACGGGGACTTAAACAATCATAAGACGCTTAAACTGTAAAACATATTTGAAAACAAGCCGCCATAAGTATTGATAATGAGTAAGTGCATTCAGCCTGATTAAGAAGGTGTGAGACAGAGAAGGTAATGTCTCCAGATATTTTTTTCGCTATACAGTGAAAGTATGGTCTGAAATGTAGAAGACTACGATATGATCATCATTGAGGAAGACATAGTGGCTAACAAACGAACGAACGAACAATCTGTACTTAGATTGCAGATGATAACAGTATTGGATGCAGACGATGAGCAGATCATAAATTTAGTACCCCCTCCCCCGCCTCCCCGGCTGTGTCCTCCACCTTGTCGCGTGAGGGGGGGGGGGGGGGGGCTTGCGTGTCCCATAGATCCCATTAGCATTGTTGAACGATGCACAACGACTTGTCGGACAGGCTTGGGTTAGGACCCCAACCAAGAGAGACACAACCTGCTGCTCATGTAGACTGAGGATTCATCATAGATTCAAATCAGTCGCACGAAGGCAGAATTCTTGGTCCGGACTCTCTAGAAGGCTCTCATCTGGGGATATGGCTAAGCCTCTAAGCTGTAAACCCTCGGATGTGAAAGCCGGCCGTACCTCGCCTACCGAAAAATGGAGGTAGTTGCTGGCACGCTACATGCTTAGTTCAACGACACCTGTTCGAGGCTTCTCAGCTGGGGATATGAGGGTCCCCGATGAAGGGCCATGCCGTTTTTTTTCGCTCACTGAATCCGAGGTAAGGTGCTGAGCCGTCAGCACATTGTAGCCCTACCTCGTGAGCGTTACTTGAGTTGGCAAATGGCAAAGCGGCTTAGTCGCACGAAGTGGTTACGATGAAATTCTGTATCTATAGTGACGCAGTCAAAACACTCCTGATGAACCGCCATAGATAAAGAAAGATACATTTAGTTATATGCGGTTCTTGCAAACAAGTGAACAACCTAGGGTTAGATTAAAATGATAAGAAGACACAGCCATTATTGGTCGTCCATTGAATGGGAAACAAAATACCACAGATGTAAAATACAAAGTAAATGGGAATACTTAAGCAAGTGAATCGGTACGGATTATTTCAGAACAGTCATAACATCTGATGGGAAATTGTCCTTGAAGGGATGAGAACAAGAATCGCCATGGCGAAGGCTAGCCTTTTGCAAGACTGGAAAAGATACTGACCAATAAAAAGATGTCGTTTGCAACGAGCAAAAGAGTATTGAGAGGTGCACATAGAACCTGTGCTTTGTACATGGATGTGAAGCGTGGAAAATGAGCAAATAGGCTGAAAAACATCTGATGGCTGTGGAAATGTGGTTTTCTGAGGAAAAAGCAAGAATACCATGGACAGACACAGAAAACAAATGACCAAGCTCCAATAAGAAACAAATGAAAATCGAAACTGATTAGAGATGTTAGACATAGACAGTCAACAGTTTTTGGCCACTTTATGTGAAGAAATTGGAGAACTTGGCGACAACTGGCAAGATTTAGGGGAAATGAACAAGAAGAAGGCAGAGAAGCAAATACCTGGATGGCTTGACCACATGATATGGTTGAGACAAGTAAACGGAGCTGATCCACGACCCTGGTAATCGAGCGAAATGGCGAGACATGTCCGCCAACGCTTACCGGCATGGCATATGATGATGATGGCAATGATAATGAACCAGCTAACGAGTTAATTAACAATTAGAGTGCATTAATACAATCGTAACCTAAGGAGCTACTTAATTAACTAACATTTACCAATGTACCTGGTGGGTTTTATGCTAAAGATTGTGCTCTGATTCCAATGATGTGTTTTTTTATGCTGTCTTTAGAGTTGCGCTGTGACATGCTTGCATAAAAAACACTGGCAGTTGCCTGTTGGCCATCGGTATAACCCTTGCTGTTGCAGATGTGATGATAACATGTTAATAACATTTATATAAGTAGTAACTTGTTTATGTTAGTTATCATTAAAAAGGTGTTTGATCTTATGCACAGATGGAGCTTACATGAAACCGGTTCTAGAGAGAATAGCTGTCGTAGAAGAGGCCATGTGCTCCTTCAGGAGCAGAACAGAAAAAGTTGCTGAACAACAAAGTGGCATTGATCAACAACTGAAGGAATTGTTATCCAAACTATCAGAGTCGGACAAGAAGCACAGCTCAAGGTTTAAACAAGTCAAACAACAAATCAGTGATATCAGTGAAACACAAGATGCAATAGAGCAAGAGCAGAAGACAAGATTACAAAGTCTGGAGAAACAGCTGCAGGAGATATCTACGGCACAAAACAGACAGAAAGTAGAGATGGAATCTCAGGCAGAACTCGTAGAGAAACTTGTTCATGTACCTAATCTACTGGAGTCTGTGAAAGAAAACGTCGATGCATTAGATGATAGAATTGACGGAATAATTTATGACTCTAGTAATAAATATAAGGATTTAGAAACTGAAATGCATGACATGGCAGACAAGGTCATGGCTAATACACAGAGTGTCCAGCTCATATCTGAAGGTCAAGCTCAGAACACGACCTTGTTGAGAGAACTAGAGACCAGGTTGCAGACATTGGAGGCAGACGGCGGGAGAAATGTGAAGGATGTCCAGAAACAGGCTGAGAAAGGGGAAGGCAAATGTGAAGTATGAACTCTTCAATAAGGAAATTGTGTACACGTATGACTGACGTTATCCCTGGCGTGGAAGGAAATGTATGTTGCTGGCATGAAATTGAGTGTTTTTTGTGTCTATCGTCTTCTGCACCTTTGTGTTCTTTTAAAAAGATATGCAGCTCAGTTGCCGGGATGAAGTCCATGGCTTTCTCCATGTCAGTGCCCCATAATTTCTGCTCCAGCCCAGCAAGCTCCTGGTACGTCTGGCAGCGTGGATCTCTGAAAATTGGGCAGAACTGAACTATGTTTTCTGGGGTCTTGGTTTGCGGTCTACGCGAACATTTGCTTCAGTTTGTGACTTTGACACCGTGTAGATGATCAAATACTATGTGACTTTGACACCGTGTAGATGATCAAATACTATGTGACTTTGAGACCGTGTAGATGACCAAGAATACTGAGACTTTGAGAACGTGCAGATTACCAGTTACTCTGTGACTATGAGACCGTGCACATGACCAAGTACTCTGAGACTTTGAGACCGAGAAGATGACCAAGTACTCTGAGACATTGAGACCGAGTAGATGACCAAGTACTCTGAGACATTGAGACTATTAGATGATCTACTTGGGCATGCCCATGTACTCTGTGTTTGAAACTGAGATGGTATAGAAGACCAATTACTTACTCAACACTGGCCTGTAATCAGGTGAAAGATGTGCCTATTCTAAAATTCCATTTGTAAACTTGTTTCATTGAAATTACACGTTATGGACGTTTTGATTGACTCTTGTTGCATATCCTATAAGAAGTTTTTACAAGTAGTAGTAGTAGCGAGGAGCGGCTGGACGAGTGGCTAAGAACGCCGGGTTCTCCTTCGGGAGACTCGGCTTCGAATCCTCGATAAGGCGTGGATTTAATTTTCTGTTGGGGGAAAGAAGAAAATCCTAACCTGTATAGTTCGCGTTGACTGCACAAGCCAGGCGGCCTTAATTCCTTAGGCTCAAAACCTTACTGCCACACTGCAAGTAATATAGGCAGTAAATGACAGGTTTTGCTTTTTGGGACAGTAGTAGTTGCAGCGGAAGTAGTAGTAGTAGTAGTAGTGGTAGTAGTAGTAGTAGTAATACTACTACTAGTAGTAGTAGTAGTAGTAGTAGTTGTAGTAGTAGTAGTAGTAGTAGTAGTAGTAGTAGTAGTAGTAGTAGTAGTAGTAGTAGTAGTAGTTGTAGTAGTTGTAGTTGTATAGTTGTTGTTGTTGTTGTTGTTGTTGTTGTAATTGTAGTTTTTTGTTTGTTTTGTTATTGTTGTTGTTGAATTAATAATTGTAGTAGCTGTAGTGGTAATAGTAGTAGTAGTATTTACAGTAGTCGTGGTGGTAGTGAGTTGTCAGGTCGTAGAAAGAAATGACTGAGCTATTGTATGACAGTAGACGGTACTACCTGCTTTCTGTTAGCGCTGAATGTTGGGCGGCGCTTAGTCCAGGTTTGGCCGTGGGAATGTTATTCCCATGGGAATCCCTTGGGAAAGGTCCCATGGGATGGGACGGAACAAGCATAAATTACCATGGGATGGGATGGGATGGGACAGAAAAATATGTCCCATGGAGAAGCCTGTATCACTACATGGAACAACACAATAGCAGATGAACACTTGCATGTATCACTACATGGAACAACACAACAGCTGATAACCCTAGCATGTATCACTACATGGAACATCACAACAGCTGATAACCCTAGCATGTATCACTACATGGAACAACACAACAGCTGGTGACCACTTGCATGTGTTACTACATGGAACAACATAACAGTTGGTGAACAATTGCGAGTATCACCAGACTTTCCCATGGGAATGTTATTCCCATGGGAAAGGTCCCATGGGATGGGATGGGAAGGGACAGGCTTAAATTACCATGGGATGGGATAGGACAGAACAATATGTCCCATCGACAATCCTGGCGCTTACCAAACCCGACACCCCCACATTGTGCCAACGGATTCGGGTGGTGAAGCTCAATTAGGAGGGTATAAGCCTTATTCTGGTGCGAGGAAATGCAGCCTAAATCAAAATATCATGGCAAGGCAGACCAGGTCCTAAGCCTTGGTTGGCAGCTGGTCTGGGATCGAAACTCCAATAGGCGGACAGTTAGAGGATTGCTTTGCTGATCTGGCAGCTTCTGCAGCTTGTTTGTTCCAGATGTAATGGTGGTATCTTTCCTCTGGAGTGAACTAGGCAGGCCGAGAGAGGGATCATGCTGCATGGGCAACACATGGTCTCTATAATTTAGCCAGGCTTTGTGCTATGGAGAGGCAATAACTCCATCCCTTGTCTTAACTGGTCTCGGAATCAAAGCAAGAGGCAACTGTTACGGGTTATAAGTCTTTGTCAACTGGCGTAGACATGAGGCGCACGGGTTGCTTCTGACGGTGGAAGACACCTATAGGTATCACTGATCAGCTACCGCCAGCCTCAAGCTGGGCAGCCCCCGGCCAGTTGGGTGCTGATACGCCACAGTCTGCCTGCTTAAATGGGTGCTTGAGGCTAGGACAAAATCTGAATCGCAGGCTGTAAAACCAATGTACTAGGTACTACTAAACAGAAAAATAGAAACCTCAAGCTACGGCTTGCAACCTGGAACGTAAGAACCATGTGTCCAGGATTTTCCATTGACCTGAAAAATATTGACGATGTGAGAAAAACAGCTGTGATTGATGCTGAACTCAATCGTCTTGACATTGATATTTCTGGCCTGCAGGAGACTCGCCTCGCTAAGGAAGGGTCACTCAGGGAAACAATTACACTTTTTTAAAGGTAGAGGGCAGGCAGAAAAAAACAGCAACATGGTGTGGGCTTTGCATTGAAGAATTTGCTACTGGGAATGATTGAAATTCCAGTTGGAGGTAATGAAAGTCTATTATCCCTGCACTTGGCAACCTCTTGTGGTTTTGCAACCATTATCACTGCATATGCACCGACACTCACTTCCTCTGAATGATGTGAAGGATTTGTTCTATGAGGAGTTAGACTCTGTGATCAAGGCAGTTCCAAAATCCGACTACATTTATATGCTCGGTGATTTCAATGCTCGTGTGGGCAAGGACTCGAGTTCATGGCCAGTGTGTCCTTGGAAAATACAACATCGGTCCGCATGAATGAAAATTGGCAAAAGCTGCTGGAGGATTGCACCAGAAAAGATCTATGTATTACAAACTCCTTTTTTAAAACAAAAGAGCTGCATAAGGTCACATGGAACATCCAAGATCCGGCCATTGGCATCAGCTGGACTTCATCATCACACGGAGACAACATCTGAACCAAACATCATTAACTCGAAGTTACTACAGTGCTGACTGTGATACGGATCATTCTTTGGTTGTTGCAAGGGTTAGACTGAGACCAAAGAGAATCTACACAGCTAAACACAAATCTAGCCCCAGGATTAATATTATTAACACCCACGATCCTGATAAGTGCTTTGAGTTCCAACAGCAACTTGAAGACGCTTTCACTGATACATCAGAAAATTGTACAGCAAGTTAAAAGTGGGGTAAACTTAAGGAAACTCTTTATAAAACAGCGTTAGGGGTTTACGACACTGTGGATCATAAGAGGCAGGACTGGTTTGCGGCAAACAGCCAGACACTGCAGCCATTGATTGAAAAAAATAAGATAGCTCTCTTAAGAAACAAGGAAAGAACAACGCGTAACACTCTCAGTGAGCTGAAGCAAGCTAGGGAAGGATGTGCCAAAAGGCTGCCAGGCAGTGTGCAAATGACTATTGGATCAAGCTATGTGAGTCCATTCAGAACGCAAGTGATAAGGGAAACATCAGAAGCATGTATGAAGAGATAAAGAAAGCCTGTGGTCCAATGATCAAAAGAAGTGCACCACTGAAAACCTTGACTGAAGAAATCATCACTGATAAGAAACAGCAGATGGATAGATGGGTAGAGCACTATTTGGAGCTTTACTCAAGTGAGACCCAAACTAGCTTATGATGCCCTCAACGCCATAGAGGACCTGCCAACTCTTGACCACCTGGACACATTTCCCACCATAACAGAAGTTAAGTGTGCTATAAATGAACTTGCATCTGGCAAGGACTCCAGGTAAGGATGGGATTCCAATAGAGGTTATCAGGAGTGGGCAAGATACATTCACTCTACAGATCCACCAGCTAATAGAGCTATGCTGGCGTAGAAGGGACAAAGTCCCACAGGATTTCAAAGATTCAAGCATCATAACACTGTACAAGAACAAGGCTGACCGCAGCGACTGTAACAGCTATAGGGGTATCTCACTTCTGTGTATTGTTGGGAAAGTATTTACTAGAATTGTTTTCAGCAGACTTCCAGTCCTGGGAGATCAAGTCTACCCCCAATCATAGCGTGGCTTCTGACAGAACCGATCTACCATTGATATGATATTCTCATTGCGACAAATGCAAGAAAAATGCCTTGAACAGAATCAACCACTATTTATTGCCTTCATCGACCTCACAAAGGTATTTGATTTGGTCAGTCGTGAGGATCTGTTCAAGGCACTAAAGAAGATTGGCTGCCCACCAACTCTTCTGTCCATTGTGGAATCGTTCCACACAGGCATGAAGGGTATAATCAAGTTTGATGGCTCAACTTCAGAAGAGTTTGAAATCAAGAGAGGAGTTAAGCAAGGGTGTGTATTAGCTCCCACCCTCTTTGGAATATACTTTTCACTTCTACTGAAATATGCCTTTCACGATCAGGATGGTGGTATATACATTCACTCACGCTCAGATGGCGGCCTCTACAATGCTCACAGATTGAAGGCCAAGACCAAAATTAGGATGGTACTGATCAGAGAGTTGCTTTTTGCAGATGATGCTGCAATAACGACCAACTCTGAGGACGAATTACAACGTCTACTATCTGCATTCTCCAATGCTTGTTCTGAATTTGGTTTAACAATTAGCAATCTTTATTGACGACACCGAACTGGAGATAGTGGACCATTTTACATATCTAGGATCAGAGGTAAATAGCAAATTATCCCTAGATCAGGAAATTAACATCATGATTGATAAGGCAGCAACAACAATGAACAGGTTAACAAAAAGAGTCTGGGTAGAATAGGAAGCTTCCTGCCAAACCAAACGTATTTGTCTATTAAACCTGTGTCCTTAGTACTCTTCTTTATGGCAGTGAAGCCTGTTCAACTTACTCACACCAAGAGAAACGTTTAAACAACTCTCATACTTGGTTTTAAGTGGCAAGACAAAATCACAAATACTGAAGTATTGGAAAGATCAGGTTGCGTGACGGTTAGTTCCATGCTCAGCCTTCGTAGACTTAGATGGATATGACACGTTACGGGGATGGATGATGGTAGAATACCAAAGGACATTTCATTTGGTGAATTAGATTTGGGTAAGAGATCTCAGGGTCGGCCTCTAATATGATATAAAGATGTGTGTAAGCGGGACATGATTGATACAGGCATTGATAATGCACATTGGGAGCATGTCGCCGCTGAACGTGTTGCATGGAGGGCAAACATCAGAAATGGAATAAAGACAAAGGAGAAAATGATTGCAAATAAGTCACACCGAGCGTGTGAGACGTAAGATGGTACATGATGGTGGAAATGACCATGTGTTCACATGCATCCGCTGTGGACGAACATGTATAGCGCGAATTACGATTATCAGTCAGATTCGCCACCGCCATGGGTTGTAGTTATTATGCCTTTTTGAAGCACAATAAACCAAACTATCGTCTGTCAAGACGGCAAGGTGCCAATGTAAGTGGTGGTAGTATTTGTTGTAGTAGTGTAGCAGTAGTAGAAGTAGTAGTAGCAGCAGCAGCATTAGTTGTTGTAGTAGTAGTAGTAGTAGTAGTAGTAGTAGTAGTAGTAGTAGTAGTAGTAGTAGTAGTAGTAGTAGTAGTAGTAGTAGTAGTAGTAGTAGTAGTAGTATAGTAGTAGTAGTAAGTAGTCAGTATAGTAGTAGTAGTAGGTAGTAGTAGTAGTAGTAGTGGAAGTATAGGATGTAGTAGTAGTAGTAGTAGTAGTAGTTAGTGTAGTAGTATGTAGTAGTAGTAGTAGTAGTAGTAGTAATAGTATAGTAGTAGTGTAAGGGGGCCAGCAGCAGCATAAGTAGTAGTAGCAGCAGCAGCAGCAGCAGTAGATAGCAGTAGTAGTAGTAGTAGGTAGTAGGCAGCCGGCATAAGTAGTAGTAGCAGCAGCAGCCAGCCAGCAGTAGTAGTAGTAGTAGTTGTAGTAGTAGTGTAGCAGCAGCAGCATAAGTAGTAGTAGCAGCAGCAGCAGCAGTAGTAGTAAGTAGTAGTAGTTGTAGTAGTAGTGTAGCAGCAGCAGCATAAGTAGTAGTAGCAGCCAGCCGCAGCAGCAGTAGTAGTAGCAGTAGTAGTAGTAGGTAGTAGTAGTCAGTAGTAGTAGTATGTATAGCAGCAGCAGCATAAGTAGTAGTAGCAGCAGCAACAGTCAGTAGTAGTAGTAGTAGTAGTAGTAGTAGTAGTAGTAGTAGTAGTAGCAGCAGAGTAGTAGTAGTAGTAGTATAGTAGTAGTTGTAGTAGTAGTGTAGCAGCAGCAGCATAAGTAGTAGTAGCAGCAGCAGCAGCAGCAGCAGTAGTAGTAGCAGTAGTAGTAGTAGTAGTAGTAGTAGTAGTAGTAGTAGTAGTAGTAGTAGTAGTAGTAGTAGTGTAGCAGCAGCAGCATAAGTAGTAGTAGCAGCAGCAGCAGCAGCATTAGTAGTAGTAGTAGTAGTAGTAGTAGTAGTAGTAGTGTAGCAGCAGCAGCATAAGTAGTAGTAGCAGCAGCAGCAGCAGCAGTAGTAGTAGTAGTAGTAGTAGTAGTAGTGTAGCAGCAGCGGCATAAGTAGTAGTAGCAGCAGCAGCAGCAGTAGTAGTAGTAGTAGTAGTAGTAGTAGTAGCAGCAGCAGCAGCAGCAGTAGTAGTAGTAGTAGTTGTAGTAGTAGTGTAGCAGCAGCATAAGTAGTAGTAGCAGCAGCAGCAGCAGCAGCAGCAGCAGTAGTAGTAGTAGTAGTAGTAGTAGTAGTAGTAGTAGTAGTAGTAGTAGTAGTAGTAGTAGTAGTAGTAGTAGTAGTAGTAGTAGTAGTAGTAGTAGTAGTAGTAGTAGTAGTAGTAGTAGTAGTAGTAGTAGTAGTAGTAGTAGTAGTAGTAGTAGTAGTAGTAGTAGTAGTAGTAGTAGTAGTAGTAGTAGTAGTAGTAGTAGTAGTAGTAGTAGTAGTAGTAGTAGTAGTAGTAGTAGTAGTAGTAGTAGTAGTAGTTAGTTGTTGTTGTTGTTGTTGTTGTTGTTGTTGTTGTAATAGAGGTAGTATTAAGAGGGGCGGTCAATAAGTAATGCCTCCTATTTTTTTTTATCTATGTAAATACTTTATTGGTGTGCAATTTATTAATTTAGTTGGATTCCTCAAACACTCTTCTGCATTGCATATCACTACCAACCTGTTTCAATCACAGTTTACGCAACAGTAACAGTTTAAAAGTGGACACAATAAAACAGTTCCAATAAAGCAACGTAATGTCATAGAATGTTTCAATGCTGAAGGCCAGACCCCGATTTGCATCCACGAACGTTTGAGTATTGCTTTTTGGAGATTCAACCATGGATGTTAGCACTGTCCGACGTTGGATACGTCACCGTGGCGAAGTTGAAGTAGGTCAAGCCTCACTGGCTGACGCACAGCGGACTGGCCGTCCATCAACCGCATTGACTCCACACAACATTCATTCACTTGATGACATCATTCGTGGTCACCGTCAGGTAACCATGGATGAACTGTGTTACATGTTGTCCATTAGTAAAGGCAGTGCCCAGACCATCATTGAAGACTTGACTGGAAGACGGCATTAACTCGATGAATGTTGTGTGGAGTCAACGCGGTTGGCGGACGGCCAGTCCGCTGTGCGTCAGCCAATGAGGATTGATCTACTTCAGTTTCGTCACAACTACGTACCCAACGTCGGACAGTGCTAACATCCACTGTTGGATCTCCATAAACAATATTGAAATGTTCATGGATGCGAATCAGGGTCTCGCCTTCAGCATTGAGGAATTCTATGACATTACGTTGCTTTAACCGAACTTCTTTGATGGCCATTGTTAAACCGCTACTGTGCGCAACCTGTGACTGAAACAGGTTTATAGTGATACACAGTGCAGACGAGTGTTTGAGGAATCCCGCTAAATTTAGCACATCATCATCATCAAGTGCCATGCCGACTAGCGTAGGCGTTCATGACTCCCCACAGATCTCGGTCTGTGGTTTTCTGGATCAACACTGACGTTGATATTCCTCCATGCCACCGTCGCAATCCATCTAGCATCATTTCTCTTGGTCTGCCTCTGTCTCTCTTCCCCTCGATCTTTCCAGTTGTCACGATGTTCTCCAATGCCTCTCTTCTCATCACATGACCAAAAAAACGTTGTTTGCCTCTTTCTTATTGTTGTATATAATGTTCTAGTTTCAGTAGCCTCTTTCAGGCATTCGTTGTTAGTTACTTTGGCAGTACAAGGAATTCGCAACATTCGTCTCAGAAACCACATCTCAGTTGCTTCCAATATCTTCCTAATTTGTTCATTTACATTCCAAGATTCACAGCCATACAGCAAAACAGGTTCTATATTAAATTAACGATTAAGCTAAATTAATAAATTGCACACTGATAAAGTATTTACATAGATAAAAAGTAGGAGTCATTACTTATTGACAGATCCTCGTAGTAGTCTTGGTGGCAGCAGTAGCAGTGTCGGTAGCTGTAGAGTAGTAGTATGAGAAGAAAAGGTGGACGTGGAGAAAAAGAAGTAGAAAAGAGGAAGAAAAGAGAAGTGGGTGGGAGAGGAAGAAAAAAGAAAGGGAGGATTAGGAAGAGGAGGAGGAAGAAGAAGAAGAAGAAGAAGAAGAAGAAGAAGAAGAAGAAGAAGAAGAAGAAGAAGAAGAAGAATAAGAAGAAGAAGAAGAAGAAGAAGGAAAAACAGCAACAACGATAACGACGACGACGACGACAGCAACAACAATAACAACAACAATAACGACAACCAAAGTCAGAGAAGACAATTTTGAATATTAGTTGCAGCCAACTTTCAATGTGAAAACGGCACTTGACTGAATGACTGATATGATAACACTCTATAATGTCATCGATGTTCTATATATGAACAGTTTTGTTGTCAATTTGATAGTTCCGGATCCTGTGTCAGATGTTAAACGATCGACTGAGACCCTTAGAACAACTCAGAACATGTCTCAATGAACGGGCCAGCATGCGAGATGATAATGTTTCAAAGGTTCGTTTCTGTTTTAAACTTCAGTCAAGCTGTAGAAATGTAAACAACTGGAAAACACAATGTGTGGGATTACATGAATACGATTACAAAACATAGAGTATATTTCAGTAAACCTATTTCATCTGCAAGCAATAACAAACACCAAATAACACACAATTAAAAATAGCAATAACACTTAAGTAACTACATTAAAATAAATCAGAAATGGAAAATGAATCAGTGACATTTTGTATAAGGGAAAGACACTAACAAGGTATAAGAAAATTAATAGAAATAATGATTGAAATTAACAGACTTCCATATTCGTGCTTTCTTGACTACACTAAGACATTCGATAGGGGGAAACACAAAGAAATGATTAGAGTGTTTGAAATGTTTAACATAATGTAAACAAACAGCGCTATGGTGATGACGTGGTTTTGGTCGCTGAAAATGAAATGCAGTGACAAGAATTGTTGGATATAAATGCAACAGAAAATCAAAACAAAGGACTCACTCACAACAACTGAAAAACAGAAGGAATGGTTATTACAAAGAACAATTGTACAACCGAATGTAACAACAGACGTAATGGGTGTAACAAAGAATACTTGTACACCCAAACGTAATAATAGAACAACAAAAGTAATGGGTGTAACAAAGAACAGATTGTACACCCAAATGTAACATGAGTTGATAGGGAACTGCGCTGATAATCTCACGAGCACGGTCGGAGGCAGGTTCGACGGCTGGGCACGTCGCCTGTTAAAGTCAGAGACAGATTGGCCACCTATGTCTCCGTACATTCAGGCTTACACTAAAGTCAGGGACAGATTGACCACCTATGTCTCCGTACATTCAGGCTTACACTAAAGTCAGGGACAGATTGGCCACCTATGTCTCCGTACATTCAGGCTTACACTAAAGTCAGGGACAGATTGGCCACCTATGTCTCCGTACATTCAGGCTTACACTAAAGTCAGGGACAGATTGGCCACCTATGTCTCCGTACATTCAGGCTTACACTAAAGTCAGGGACAGATTGGCCACCTATGTCTCCGTACATTCAGGCTTACACTAAAGTCAGGGACAGATTGGCCACCTATGTCTCCGTACATTCAGGCTTACACTAAAGTCAGGGACAGATTGGCCACCTATGTCTCCGTACATTCAGGCTTACACTAAAGTCAGGGACAGATTGGCCACCTATGTCTCCGTACATTCAGGCTTACACTAAAGTCAGGGACAGATTGGCCACCTATGTCTCCGTACATTCAGGCTTACACTAAAGTCAGGGACAGATTGGCCACCTATGTCTCCGTACATTCAGGCTTACACTAAAGTCAGGGACAGATTGGCCACCTATGTCTCCGTACATTCAGACTTACACTAAAGTCAGGGACAGATTGGCCACCTATGTCTCCGTGCATTCAGGCTTACACTAAAGTCAGGGACAGATTGGCCACCTATGTCTCCGTACATTCAGGCTTACACTAAAGTCAGGGACAGATTGGCCACCTATGTCTCCGTACATTCAGGCTTTCACTAAAGTCAAGGACAGATTGGCCACCTATGTCTCCGTACATTCAGGCTTACACTAAAGTCAGAGAAAGATTGGCCACTTATGTCTCCGTACATTCAGGCTTACACAATGTGATGGCTCTGTCATATCACAGACACATGGTAATAAACTGCTTCGGGGCAAATGACAATTTGTGTTTATTAAATGCAATCCCAAAGTGAAGGGAACAAATCTGAAATAAGTCAATGTACTTAATAATAAGCAATAGAAGATGTATTACATAAGTTATATGTAGAAAAGCAAAACAAAGGCAGCATTTCCTAAGATGAAGAATATTCTGTGCAATTTATGTTGTCAATTGAAGTGAGGAAAACAGTTCTTAAGTGCTATATTGAGCCCATCCTGATGTACAGATGCTAATCAAGGACAATTAACAGACAAGTGAAGAATCACGTGGAAGATGCGGAGATGTGGTTGTATAGAAGAATGATGTGAATACCGTGGACGGATAGAAAGAACAAATAAGATGTTATCTTGAAAGAAGTGAACTCACAAAGGGAACTGGTCAATCGTATCAGAAGTAGACAGTCCACATTCTGTGGGCACGTCATGAGAAAGGGAAGCTGGAGTACGTCATCACAACGACAATGGTGCTCGAGTACGTCATCACAACGACAATGTTGCTGGAGTACGTCATCACAACGACAATGGTGCTGGAGTACGTCATCACAACGACAATGGTGCTGGAGTACGTCATCACAACGACAATGTTGCTGGAGTACGTCATCACAACGACAATGTTGCTGGAGTACGTCATCACAACGACAATGTTGCTGGAGTACGTCATCACAACGACAATGTTGCTGGAGTACGTCATCACAACGACAATGTTGCTGGAGTACATCATCACAACGACAATGTTGCTGGAGTACGTCATCACAACGACAATGTTGCTGGAGTACATCATCACAACGACAATGTTGCTGGAGTACATCATCACAACGACAATGTTGCTGGAGTACATCATCACAACGACAATGTTGCTGGAGTACATCATCACAACGACAATGTTGCTGGAGTACATCATCACAACGACAATGTTGCTGGAGTACATCATCACAACGACAATGTTGCTGGAGTACATCATCACAACGACAATGTTGCTGGAGTACGTCATCACAACGACAATGTTGCTGGAGTACGTCATCACAACGACAATGTTGCTGGAGTACGTCATCACAACGACAATGTTGCTGGAGTACGTCATCACAACGACAATGTTGCTGGAGTACGTCATCACAACGACAATGTTGCTGGAGTACGTCATCACAACGACAATGTTGCTGGAGTACGTCATCACAACGACAATGGTGCTGGAGTACGTCATCACAACGACAATGTTGCTGGAGTACAGTCATCACAACGACAATGTTGCTGGAGTACGTCATCACAACGACAATGTTGCTGGAGTACGTCATCACAACGACAATGTTGCTGGAGTACGTCATCACAACGACAATGTTGCTGGAGTACGTCATCACAACGACAATGTTGCTGGAGTACATCATCACAACGACAATGTTGCTGGAGTACGTCATCACAACGACAATGTTGCTGGAGTACGTCATCACAACGACAATGTGCTGGAGTACAGTCATCACAACGACAATGGTGCTAGAGTACGTCATCACAACGACAATGGTGCTAGAGTACGTCATCACAACGACAATGTTGCTGGAGTACAGTCATCACAACGACAATGTTGCTGGAGTACATCATCACAACAACAATGTTGCTGGAGTACAGTCATCACAATGACAATGTTGCTGGAGTACATCATCACAACTGACAATGTTGCTGGAGTACATCATCACAACGACAATGGTGCTGGAGTACGTCATCACAACGACAATGTTGCTGGAGTACAGTCATCACAATGACAATGTTGCTGGAGTACATCATCACAACGACAATGTTGCTGGAGTATGTAATCACAACGACAATGTTGCTGGAGTATGTCATCACAATGACAATGTTGCTGGAGTACATCATCACAATGACAATGTTGCTGGAGTACATCATCACAATGACAATGTTGCTGGAGTACGTCATCACAATGACAATGTTGCTGGAGTACATCATCACAATGACAATGTTGCTGGAGTACATCATCACAACGACAATGTTGCTGGAGTACATCATCACAACGACAATGTTGCTGGAGTACATCATCACAACGACAATGTTGCTGGAGTACGTCATCACAACGACAATGTTGCTGGAGTACATCATCACAACGACAATGTTGCTGGAGTACGTCATCACAACGACAATGTTGCTGGAGTACGTCATCACAACGACAATGTTGCTGGAGTACGTCATCACAACGACAATGTTGCTGGAGTACGTCATCACAACGACAATGGTGCTGGAGTACGTCATCACAACGACAATGTTGCTGGAGTACGTCATCACAACGACAATGTTGCTGGAGTACGTCATCACAACGACAATGTTGCTGGAGTACGTCATCACAACGACAATGTTGCTGGAGTACGTCATCACAACGACAATGTTGCTGGAGTACGTCATCACAACGACAATGTTGCTGGAGTACGTCATCACAACGACAATGTTGCTGGAGTACGTCATCACAACGACAATGTTGCTGGAGTACGTCATCACAACGACAATGTTGCTGGAGTACGTCATCACAACGACAATGTTGCTGGAGTACGTCATCACAACGACAATGTTGCTGGAGTACAGTCATCACAACGACAATGTTGCTGGAGTACGTCATCACAACGACAATGTTGCTGGAGTACATCATCACAACGACAATGTTGCTGGAGTACATCATCACAACGACAATGTTGCTGGAGTACGTCATCACAACGACAATGTTGCTGGAGTACATCATCACAACGACAATGGTGCTAGCCCGATATTTTTACAGAGCAATCGGCGCTCGCCGGATGACGTGGTCAATATCAGGCCGGCCGCCTTTACGTCCGAGGACATTTCCTGTACCAATTTTAGGCTGGGTCCACCTGGATGTCCAGATCACTGAAAATATGCCCTCATCCAACGGTATTCGAACTCATTACCTCCGGATCCGGTAGGCAAGCGTGCTAGACACTGTACCATCTTGGCTCCATAGTATAGTATAGTATAGTATAGTATAGTATAGTATAGTATAGTATAGTATAGTATTTCTGTTACTTTTGCAGCTGTCCCAGTTAATCCAGGAGGTGGCAGTTATGTCCCCGAGATTACAACAATTAGGTAACTCTCATATCTTCTATACAGTTATATGTTGTTGTTGTTGTTGTTGTTGTTGTTGTTGTTGTTGTTGTTGTTGTCGGTATGTGTGCTGATGTTGTTGTTATCGTCGTTGTGGAGTTTGTTATTACTGCTGCTGCTGTTCAAAACCAGACATTGGCGACCATGACTCTCCACTTATCTCTGTATTCGTGAGAGTATATTACTGGCGCTTGGGTTTTGTTGTTTTGTTGCAGAGTTGCGTTGGCTAACACTCTTGTGAGAGGACAAACATAAACACACTGTAAAAACCGGACAGATTAATATACAAAGATCTAGAGGAAGACAGGGAGGGAAGATTCCAGACTGCCTTCCATCATGGCGTGGACAAATGTTCGATGTCTGCAATCGAAGTTCGTTTGGCGAGCTAAATACTGACCACCTAATCCTCCATGTAGAGGTCAGCGAGCTAAATACTGACCACCTAATCCTCCATGTAGAGGTCAGCGAGCTAAATACTGACCACCTAATCCTCCATGTAGAGGTCAGCGAGCTAAATACTGACCACCTAATCCTCCATGTAGAGGTCAGTGAGCTAAATACTGACCACCTAATCCTCCATGTAGAGGTCAGTGAGCTAAATACTGACCACCTAATCCTCCATGTAGAGGTCAGTGAGCTAAATACTGACCACCTAATCCTCCATGTAGAGGTCAGCGAGCTAAATACTGACCACCTAATCCTCCATGTAGAGGTCAGTGAGCTAAATACTGACCACCTAATCCTCCATGTAGAGGTCAGTGAGCTAAATACTGACCACCTAATCCTCCATGTAGAGGTCAGTGAGCTAAATACTGACCACCTAATCCTCCATGTAGAGGTCAGTGAGCTAAATACTGACCACCTAATCCTCCATGTAGAGGTCCCAGCACTTCACATACCTCCGTGCATTCAGGCCACACATGTGATGGTCCCATCACTTCACATACCTCCGTGCATTCAGGCCACACATGTGATGGTCCCAGCACTTCACATACCTCCCTGCACTCAGGCCACACATGTGATGGTCCCAGCACTTCACATACCTCCGTGCACTCAGGCCACATATATGATGGTCCCAGCACTTCACATACCTCCGTGCACTCAGGTCACACATGTGAAGCTCCCTGCAATTCATTTACCTCCATGCACTCAGGCCACATATGTGATGGTCCCAGCACTTCACATACCTCCCTGCACTCAGGTCACACATGTGATTGTTCCAGCACTTCACATACCCACAACAGCTTCCTGCTACAGAACTTTATTTTTGTCTGGACAAATATCATCACGTGACAGAATATATTCATGGCGTTGACACACGTGACCTCAGGGAAGGATACTTTCTGTTGGACATCTGGAAATGTGGAGAAGTGGGATCACTCATGCCCAGTGGCAAGACATTTAATGTTGATAATAATAACCAGCAATGGTATTGTTCAGCAGTGTCGTTTTCTACAAGTGATCGTTATGGGGAGAGAATTAGTGGTGATTCATTGTAAATGTTTTGCGTATCCTTTTACAGGACTTAGCTGTCAACAGCAGCATCTTTCAGCTGTCTGTTGATCTCTTGGCAAGATTACGCTCAGTAGTTTGCCATTGCTTTCTGAGCGGCCGGCTCAGTATCCGCAAGTCACGAGCGGGGGTCGAACCACCTCAGTTCTCGCTCCGCTGCGAGACTCTGCGTGATAAACGGGATTACAGAGAGAAAGTGTTGTAACCCCACAGCCAGAGAGACCGGCAGGTGATTCATTGACAGAACTGAAATCTTCAAGAACCAGTTGTCAATTTAATGCTAAAGCATGGATCACAGAAGAGGACCTAGCAGACAGTATAAGACAATAAACAATATAGAACTCTTATGGTGGTGAGAACTTTAATGCAGACAGCTGGATATTCACAGCTCCAGTTGATGGATTCTATGTGACAGCTATTTCATTATGTCTCATCAAGAACGTGGAACTGAATGGGGATGTCAAACACACGCAATGTATGTACCAATCTTCAAGTAGCCAAGTGTGTGAGATGTTCAGCTGCGAGGAAACACACAACCGCTTGCTGGCGTGGCTGTTGTTGCCATGAATGCTGGTGGTGATGCTGTATTCATGTGTGAACTACACAGAGAAGAATAGTTATCAGAGAAAATTGTTCTCTTTCCTGTTTTTTATTGCCATGGGTGATATGTCACATAATGTACAGACAAGCTGAAAAATATCTATTGGCAGTCGACATGTTGTTTGTAAGGAAAATCCAAAGAATTCCATGCGTTAGCAGAAAACCAGTGACCAAGTTCTACAAGAAACAAATGAAAACCATAAACTGATTAGAGAAATTATAAATAGACAGTCAACATTTGTTCGGCATGTTATAAGAAGCGATAAACTAGAGAACTTGGTGACAACTAGCAATATTGAGGGGGAAAGAAGATGGGGAAGGCAGAGAAGTAAATATCTGGATGGCTTGGTCACGTGGCATGGTCGACACAAGAACACAGTGTTGATCCACGACTCTAGTGATCACGTGAGATGGCGAAACATGACCGCCCATGCTTATCGACTTGGCACATAATGATATGTCGTAGCGAACACACATACACACACACACACACACACTCATAAACACAGAACACACAAACAGAATACAGACACGCGTAAAGATAATCATAGACATAAATAGATAATATGGAGGGAGTTGTAGGAGACAGCAAAATATCAGACAGCCTGGTATGGGTAGTTTTATGGTCTGTGCTCCAATGGAGGATAAAGGGCAGAAGATAAAGTTGTTTCAACATGTTCTCTTATATATCTGGAACATAATGTAACAACTGGATAGATGAATGGATAAAGTTGTTTCAACATGCTCTCTTATATACCTTGAACGTAATGTAATATTTGGATAGACGAATGGATAAAATGGTAAAGGAAGTTAGAGTGACATGTTTCTTGACAGCGTTTCATCTGCCACTACCATTTACTGCCAATATAGTACCGTGCGGTGTATAGCAAGGAGGTCTGTGAGCCTGAGGAATTAAGGCCGCCTGGCTAGTGCAGTCTCCGCGAACTGTGCAGGTTAGGATTTTCTTTTTTTCCACCATGGAATACATTATGTCAGTCATTGATACATTCTCTTGGACATTGTGAAGTGTGCAGAAATATTTTCACAAGTGTCACTTGGCAAGACATTTGATGATTACACTGATGATGATAGTTAGCCTTAGTATAGTTTGGCATTGTAGTTTTGTTTTTAACAAGAGAATGAAATGGAGAGAAAACTTGCGTTGATTCTTTTACAGAAGTGAAATCTCCAGGAACTAGATGTGGATTTAGTGCTTGGAAGACGTTTCAAGGAGAAGTTGCTGTCAACACTACAATAAGTCAGTACAAGCTAATGAACTGCAATGTTGGCGAGAACTTTAATGTAGACAGCGGGATATTCACAGCTCCAGTTGATGGACTCTATGTGGCAGCTATTTCATTATGGCTCTCTGGAGAACGAATATCTGCATGTTGGTGTCAAGTACAAGCAAAGTCTGGATCAAGAGTCAAGTACTCCGTGTGTGTGAGTTCAGCTGCGACGAAACAAACTACCGGTTGTGGTGTGGGTGTTGTTGACATGAAAGCTGGTGAAGTGTTGTATTCATGTGTTCACAATGAGAAGAATAATTATACCAAATGGTTTACTTTTCAGTGTTTTCTATTGGGGTGAGTTCTATGACATGGGAGCCGCGTTAACCTAGTGGCTAGACACTCGCCTGTCTCACTGGAGGTCAGGGGTTCGAAATGCAGGAGGGCGGATTCGAATTGTTAAACTTGACCTGGGCTCACAGGTGGACCCAGCCCAAAATGGCTACAGGAAATATCTTGGGAAGTAAAGGCGGCCGGCGTGACACTGACCACATCAGCCCCGAGTGTCGTCTGGTCTATACAAACATGTGTCTGGTCTATACAAACATGTGTCTGGTCTATACAAACATGTGTCTGGTCTATACAAACATGTGTCTGGTCTATACAAACATGTGTCTGGTCTATACAAACATGTGTCTGGTCTATACAAACATGTGTCTGGTCTATACAAACATGTGTCTGGTCTATACAAACATGTGTCTGGTCTATACAAACATGTGTCTGGTCTATACAAACATGTGTCTGGTCTATACAAACATGTGTCTGGTCTATACAAACATGTGTCTGGTCTATA
This sequence comes from Cepaea nemoralis, assembly GCA_014155875.1. Classification (NCBI taxonomy): domain Eukaryota; kingdom Metazoa; phylum Mollusca; class Gastropoda; order Stylommatophora; family Helicidae; genus Cepaea; species Cepaea nemoralis. The sequence continues at coordinate 29,381 of JACEFZ010010293.1, read as the reverse complement.
CAAACATGTGTCTGGTCTATACAAACATGTGTCTGGTCTATACAAACATGTGTCTGGTCTACACAAACATGTGTCTGGTCTATACAAACATGTGTCTGATCTATACAAACATGTGTCTGGTCTACACAAACATGTGTCTGGTCTATACAAACATGTGTCTGATCTATACAAACATGTGTCTGGTCTATACAAACATGTGTCCTGCAACGCTATGTGCCTTAAGCTGTGTAAATGAGACCTTGTTTATATTACATAGTAAAGTGGGCACATGGTTCTATAATCTAGACCCATATTGTTATAGGACAATCGACACTCGGGCAGTGATGTGGTTCTAGACCCATATTGTTATAGGACAACCGACACTCGGGCAGTGATGTGGTTCTAGACCCATATTGTTATAGGACAATCGACACTCGGGCAGTGATGTGGTTCTAGACCCATATTGTTATAGGACAATCGACACTCGGGCAGTGATGTGGTTCTAGACCCATATTGTTATAGGACAATCGACACTCGGGCAGTGATGTGGTTCTAGACCCATATTGTTATAGGACAATCGACACTCGGGCAGTGATGTGGTTCTAGACCCATATTGTTATAGGACAATCGACACTCGGGCAGTGATGTGGTTCTAGACCCATATTGTTATAGGACAATCGACACTCGGGCAGTGATGTGGTTCTAGACCCATATTGTTATAGGACAATCGACACTCGGGCAGTGATGTGGTTCTAGACCCATATTGTTATAGGACAATCGACACTCGGGCAGTGATGTGGTTCTAGACCCATATTGTTATAGGACAATCGACACTCGGGCAGTGATGTGGTTCTAGACCCATATTGTTATAGGACAATCGACACTCGGGCAGTGATGTGGTTCTAGACCCATATTGTTATAGGACAATCGACACTCGGGCAGTGATGTGGTTCTAGACCCATATTGTTATAGGACAATCGACACTCGGGCAGTGATGTGGTTCTAGACCCATATTGTTATAGGACAATCGACACTCGGGCAGTGATGTGGTTCTAGACCCATATTGTTATAGGACAATCGACACTCGGGCAGTGATGTGGTTCTAGACCCATATTGTTATAGGACAATCGACACTCGGGCAGTGATGTGGTTCTAGACCCATATTGTTATAGGACAATCGACACTCGGGCAGTGATGTGGTTCTAGACCCATATTGTTATAGGACAATCGACACTCGGGCAGTGATGTGGTTCTAGACCCATATTGTTATAGGACAATCGACACTCGGGCAGTGATGTGGTTCTAGACCCATATTGTTATAGGACAATCGACACTCGGGCAGTGATGTGGTTCTAGACCCATATTGTTATAGGACAATCGACACTCGGGCAGTGATGTGGTTCTAGACCCATATTGTTATAGGACAATCGACACTCGGGCAGTGATGTGGTTCTAGACCCATATTGTTATAGGACAATCGACACTCGGGCAGTGATGTGGTTCTAGACCCATATTGTTATAGGACAATCGACACTCGGGCAGTGATGTGGTTCTAGACCCATATTGTTATAGGACAATCGACACTCGGGCAGTGATGTGGTTCTAGACCCATATTGTTATAGGACAATCGACACTCGGGCAGTGATGTGGTTCTAGACCCATATTGTTATAGGACAATCGACACTCGGGCAGTGATGTGGTTCTAGACCCATATTGTTATAGGACAATCGACACTCGGGCAGTGATGTGGTTCTAGACCCATATTGTTATAGGACAATCGACACTCGGGCAGTGATGTGGTTCTAGACCCATATTGTTATAGGACAATCGACACTCGGGCAGTGATGTGGTTCTAGACCCATATTGTTATAGGACAATCGACACTCGGGCAGTGATGTGGTTCTAGACCCATATTGTTATAGGACAATCGACACTCGGGCAGTGATGTGGTTCTAGACCCATATTGTTATAGGACAATCGACACTCGGGCAGTGATGTGGTTCTAGACCCATATTGTTATAGGACAATCGACACTCGGGCAGTGATGTGGTTCTAGACCCATATTGTTATAGGACAATCGACACTCGGGCAGTGATGTGGTTCTAGACCCATATTGTTATAGGACAATCGACACTCGGGCAGTGATGTGGTTCTAGACCCATATTGTTATAGGACAATCGACACTCGGGCAGTGATGTGGTTCTAGACCCATATTGTTATAGGACAATCGACACTCGGGCAGTGATGTGGTTCTAGACCCATATTGTTATAGGACAATCGACACTCGGGCAGTGATGTGGTTCTAGACCCATATTGTTATAGGACAATCGACACTCGGGCAGTGATGTGGTTCTAGACCCATATTGTTATAGGACAATCGACACTCGGGCAGTGATGTGGTTCTAGACCCATATTGTTATAGGACAATCGACACTCGGGCAGTGATGTGGTTCTAGACCCATATTGTTATAGGACAATCGACACTCGGGCAGTGATGTGGTTCTAGACCCATATTGTTATAGGACAATCGACACTCGGGCAGTGATGTGGTTCTAGACCCATATTGTTATAGGACAATCGACACTCGGGCAGTGATGTGGTTCTAGACCCATATTGTTATAGGACAATCGACACTCGGCAGTGATGTGGTTCTAGACCCATATTGTTATAGGACAATCGACACTCGGGCAGTGATGTGGTTCTAGACCCATATTGTTATAGGACAATCGACACTCGGGCAGTGATGTGGTTCTAGACCCATATTGTTATAGGACAATCGACACTCGGGCAGTGATGTGGTTCTAGACCCATATTGTTATAGGACAATCGACACTCGGGCAGTGATGTGGTTCTAGACCCATATTGTTATAGGACAATCGACACTCGGGCAGTGATGTGGTTCTAGACCCATATTGTTATAGGACAATCGACACTCGGGCAGTGATGTGGTTCTAGACCCATATTGTTATAGGACAATCGACACTCGGGCAGTGATGTGGTTCTAGACCCATATTGTTATAGGACAATCGACACTCGGGCAGTGATGTGGTTCTAGACCCATATTGTTATAGGACAATCGACACTCGGGCAGTGATGTGGTTCTAGACCCATATTGTTATAGGACAATCGACACTCGGGCAGTGATGTGGTTCTAGACCCATATTGTTATAGGACAATCGACACTCGGGCAGTGATGTGGTTCTAGACCCATATTGTTATAGGACAATCGACACTCGGGCAGTGATGTGGTTCTAGACCCATATTGTTATAGGACAATCGACACTCGGACAGTGATGTGGTTCTAGACCCATATTGTTATAGGACAATCGACACTCGGGCAGTGATGTGGTTCTAGACCCATATTGTTATAGGACAATCGACACTCGGGCAGTGATGTGGTTCTAGACCCATATTGTTATAGGACAATCGACACTCGGGCAGTGATGTGGTTCTAGACCCATATTGTTATAGGACAATCGACACTCGGGCAGTGATGTGGTTCTAGACCCATATTGTTATAGGACAATCGACACTCGGGCAGTGATGTGGTTCTAGACCCATATTGTTATAGGACAATCGACACTCGGGCAGTGATGTGGTTCTAGACCCATATTGTTATAGGACAATCGACACTCGGGCAGTGATGTGGTTCTAGACCCATATTGTTATAGGACAATCGACACTCGGGCAGTGATGTGGTTCTAGACCCATATTGTTATAGGACAATCGACACTCGGGCAGTGATGTGGTTCTAGACCCATATTGTTATAGGACAATCGACACTCGGGCAGTGATGTGGTTCTAGACCCATATTGTTATAGGACAATCGACACTCGGGCAGTGATGTGGTTCTAGACCCATATTGTTATAGGACAATCGACACTCGGGCAGTGATGTGGTTCTAGACCCATATTGTTATAGGACAATCGACACTCGGGCAGTGATGTGGTTCTAGACCCATATTGTTATAGGACAATCGACACTCGGGCAGTGATGTGGTTCTAGACCCATATTGTTATAGGACAATCGACACTCGGGCAGTGATGTGGTTCTAGACCCATATTGTTATAGGACAATCGACACTCGGGCAGTGATGTGGTTCTAGACCCATATTGTTATAGGACAACCGACACTCGGGCAGTGATGTGGTTCTAGACCCATATTGTTATAGGACAATCGACACTCGGGCAGTGAATTGATTCTAGACCCATATTATTATAGGACAATCGACACTCGGGCAGTGATGTGATTCTAGACCCATATTGTTATAGGACAACCAACACTCGGGCGGTGATGTGGTTCTAGACCCATATTGTTATAGGACAATCGACACTCGGGCAGTGATATGGTTCTAGACCCATATTGTTATAGGACAATCGACACTCGGGCAGAGATATGGTTCTAGACCCATATTGTTATAGGACAATCGACACTCGGGCAGTGATGACGTTAATATCTCTCGGCAGCCTTCACTTCCCAAGACATTTTCTGGTACCAGTTTTAGGCCGGGTCGATCTGGAAGCCGAGGTTAAGGTTAAAGACCAGGTTCTGTGCGAATTGTACCCATGACCGCCGCGTGTCTAGCAGCTTCGCTACCGCAGCACATGTGATGTATCATGGCGTTCTATATTTCAGAATAAGCTGCTGGCCTTCACGTGAATGTGTTGTAAATATTGATTGAGTAACTCTTTTAGAGTACATAAGTTCTTTAATAAGTGTAATTGCAAGCCGATCAGTTCCGTGAATTCATATTTCATGTAGGGAACTAATCTATTCCATAATCTCATATTTAATATCTAAATTCTGATACATTCCATAAGTTCAGTTTGTTTATCATCATCATTTTGTGTCCTGCCAACTGATGTAGACGTTCATGGCTCTCCACAAATCTCTCTGTCCCTGGTATTCTGGATCAACCCTGCTGATGATATTCCTCCATGCAACCATTTCACTCCATCCAGCATATTTCTTCGTCTGTCTGTGTCTATTTTACTACTAATGTTTCCAGTTGTCACGATGTTCTCCAATGTATCTCGTCTCATCAAATGCCCACAGAATGCTGTTGACTGCTTTCTTATATATATATATAAATCTTTGTGTGTATGTATGTATGTATGTATGTATGTATGTATATATGTATGTATGTATGTATGTATGTATGTATGTATGTATGTATGTATGTATGTATGTATGTCCGTCCTTCATGCGTTCGCGAACGGTCCAACCGATTGAGATGAAATTTTCTACACGTTTTCCTTTCATTCCTGTACAACCAACTGTGATAGTTTTATCTATCAGCTATCAGCTATTACCTTCCTAAAATTTAATTTTGTAATTACATGACTGAACATAAGAAAATATAAAAATATATGACAAAACGGGATATAACTTTTAGTATAATTGTTATATCTTAATTTACGTCCCCTGAGTTTAAATGAGTTGATTGACAATGAATTAAATGAGATGCTCCACATAGATAGATAGATAGATAGATAGATAGATAGATAGATAGATAGATAGATCCCCGCCAGAGCCTGGGCGAAGCCGGGCCGGGCAGCTAATATTTATCAAGTGTACTTAACATAAGAAAAGTTATTTCAAGGGTCATAACTTTTAATAACATCACTATTATTTTATGTATAGATTGTTGCATTGTTTTCACAGATTTATAAACTCTTTTCTATAGTTATTTACAGGCATATGAGTTATAATATATAATGATATAATCTTTAAGGCATTTTCATAATAATTATCATAAAAGTAATGCATCTATTTAAATAGTGAAAATTTTCTAACACATCTTTTTATGTTTTTAAAACCAGTGTTCATTAAAAATAATGGATTTATTTTAGATACGTCAGAATTTTATTTCTGTACTTTTTTTCGGAGTGGAACTTTTGAAGTAATCGAAGCATTTGTTTTTTCCGTTCGCTTGGCAGAGAGAAGGTCAGTACACAATTAAATGGGTATATTCTCGATTTTGTTTTTGTTTAAAAAAAAAAGTTGGCCGCGTGTGTGTCAACATCACATTTTTCATTCAATGTTGTGGGTGTGCATACCTTATGCATACCTTACACGCAGCACGCCTGTTAAAATGCAGGTTTTTTTTTGTTGTTGTTGTTTTGTTTTTTGTTTTTTTTTTGGTCTAAAAAAAGAAGAAGCCTATCCTTTGAAGTACCCAGCATTTACGTTTAGTAGTTTCAGGTTGCCCTTTTTCTTTTGGCCATGTACCATATTTCAATATCCTCTACTATATATGTAGACAATATTTGTTTGTGTGTGTGTGCCCTTTATCAGATTCAGATGAAATGCAATAGTTAGTTAAAAATCTAATTTTCTATTTTAGTGAAAGAGAGCACATGGTGTCTGGAAGGACATTCTTAAGTTAATTTTGTGTGTGTTGTTCATACTTTATGCATACCTTACACGCAGCACGCCTGTTAAAATACTGTTAAAATGCGGGGTTCCCCCCCCTCCCTCCCAAAGATTTATAAACTCTTTGTCTATAGTTATTTACAGGCATATGAGTTATAATAAATAATGATATAATCTTTAAGGCATTTTCAAAGTTTTCATAAAAATAATGCATAATGCATAACATTGTAACCCATCTTTTTCTGCTTAAAGAACTTATCAACTGTCATGTCGGTGATTAAAAACAGTTTTCATTAAAAATAATGAATGGTGTGTGGAAGGACATTCTTTTAAGTTACTGTGCGCCAGGAGCTGGGCGAAACCACGCCGGGTCAGATAGATAGACAGACAGACAGATAGTCGGGAACGGAGAGCTTATTATGACTACTTATATGAATTAAATGAGATGCTCCCCACCAGGGACTGGGTGAAGCCGGGCCGGTCAGACAGACAGACAGATAGACAGACAAACAGATAGTCGGGAACGGGAGAGCTTATATGACTACGTATATGAATTAAATGAGATGCTCCCCACCAGGGACTGGGTGAAGCCGGGCCGGGTCAGACAGACAGACAGACAGATAGACAGACAGACAGATAGTCGGGAACGGGAGAGCTTATATGACTACTTATATGAATTAAATGAGATGCTCCCCACCAGGGACTGGGTGAAGCCGGGCCGGGTCAGACAGACAGACAAACAAGCAGACAGACAGACTGATAGATAGATAGATCCCCTCCAGGGCCTGGGCGAAGCCGGGCCGGGTCAGCTAGTATATATATATATATATATATATATATATATATATATATATATATATATATATATATATATATATATATATATATATATATAATGTTCTAATTTCATTAATCTCTTTCAGACAATCGTTGTTAGTTACTTTGGCAGTCCAAGGTATTCGCAACATTCGTCTCCAGAACCATATATCAATTACTTCTAAGCTCTTTCTAATTTGTTCATTCACGTTCCATGATTCACTGCGATAAGGCAAAACAGGTTCTATACAGCATTTCAGCACTGTTTTCCATACATTCAGTGATAATGTTTTAATGTACCTATACGGATCATACAGAAGTGAAATCCTAACACGTGTTCAAGATGCAAACATGGAAGGATACACGCTCATAAACAGAATCATGTCTGGGAAACTGAAATACTTTGACCATTTAAAACCTGGCAGTGTTTTAGAGAGAACAGTCAGAGACTCATACTTCCTGAGAAAAGAGACAGGGGTCGATCGATACGGCGGTGGACACATGACATTAAGGACATCGTGAGTATGAAAATGTATATGGCCAAAAAAAAATATAATGATACATTGGATTAATCCTATGTTCTGCAAAGGATATTCAAAATAATGGTGATGTGAAGAGCTAATCAGTTCCGCGAATTTATGTATTTTGTGTTTTAAAAAGTCGCTTAAAAGTCGACAGGGTCGACTTCATTGCACCATGTTGTATCCCATATGGCTCGGTCTCTTTCCGCAGCGCGGAAAGCGGCGCACAAAGCACGAACTCCGTAGCTCAAGCGACGACCCACAGGAGTCTCCGAAAAATTTAACTCGTGAACCCGCGGCCGGGATTCGAACCCACAACCTTCGGAGCCCGAGTTAAACGGCTTGACCACTTCGCCACAAAGACTCCCTATATACTCCCCGTATTTTGTGTGAAACAAGTGATAAGTTCTATGATTTCATGTTGCCTATATGAAGAACTGCTCACTTTTATGATTACATGTGTTCAATGTTAAGGACTGATCGATTTTAAGATGACATGTTGTTAATAAAAAGAATGATAAAGTTTATGATTCCATATTGTCTAAGATAAGAAGTTATAATTTTATAACTGCATATTGTCAGTGTGAAGAACATGATCAAATTCGCGTGTTTTAGAGAATGTGTGGTAATCTGTTTCTGACCTTGCATTTTTAAGAGTGCAACATGTTTCTCTGTAGTTTCTTCAGTCAGCAACCAGTCTGATATAGTGTCATCAGTCATCAACCTGTCTGTGGTAGTTTCCTTACTCAACAACTTGTCTGCTGTAATTTCCTCAGTCAACAACTTGTCTGCTATAGTTACCTCAGTCAACAACATGTCTGCTGTAGTTTCCTCAGTCAATAACCTGTCTGCTGTAGTTCCCTCAGTCAACACCCTGTCTGCTTTAGTTTCCTCAGTCAACAACATGTCTGCTGTAGTTTCCTCAGTCAATAACATGTCTGTTGTAGTTCCCTCAGTCAATAACTTGTCTGCTGTAATTTCCTCAGTCAACAACTTGTCTGCTATAGTTACCTCAGTCAACAACTTGTCTGCTGTAGTTCCCTCAGTCAACAACTTGTCTGCTGTAGTTTCCTCAGTCAACAACCTGTCTGCTGTAGTTTCCTCAGTCAACAACCTGTCTGCTGTAGTTTCCTCAGTCATAACCTGTCTGCTGTAGTTTCCTCAGTCAACAACCTGTCTACTGTAGTTTCCTCAGTCAACAACCTGTCTGCTGTAGTTTCCTCAGTCAACAACCTGTCTGCTGTAGTTTCCTCAGTCAACAACCTGTCTGCTGTAGTTTCCTCAGTCAACAACCTGTCTGCTGTAGTTTCCTCAGTCAACAACCTGTCTGCTGTAGTTTCCTCAGTCAACAACCTGTCTGCTGTAGTTTCCTCAGTCAACAACCTGTCTGCTGTAGTTTCCTCAGTCAACAACCTGTCTGCTGTAGTTTCCTCAGTCAACAACCTGTCTGCTGTAGTTTCCTCAGTCAACAACCTGTCTGCTGTAGTTTCCTCAGTCAACAACCTGTCTGCTGTAGTTTCCTCAGTCAACAACCTGTCTGCTGTAGTTTCCTCAGTCAACAACCTGTCTGCTGTAGTTTCCTCAGTCAACAACCTGTCTGCTGTAGTTTCCTCAGTCAACAACCTGTCTGCTGTAGTTTCCTCAGTCAACAACCTGTCTGCTGTAGTTTCCTCAGTCAACAACCTGTCTGCTGTAGTTTCCTCAGTCAACAACCTGTCTGCTGTAGTTTCCTCAGTCAACAACCTGTCTGCTGTAGTTTCCTCAGTCAACAACCTGTCTGCTGTAGTTTCCTCAGTCAACAACCTGTCTGCTGTAGTTTCCTCAGTCAACAACCTGTCTGCTGTAGTTTCCTCAGTCAACAACCTGTCTGCTGTAGTTTCCTCAGTCAACAACCTGTCTGCTGTAGTTTCCTCAGTCAACAACCTGTCTGCTGTAGTTTCCTCAGTCAACAACCTGTCTGCTGTAGTTTCCTCAGTCAACAACCTGTCTGCTGTAGTTTCCTCAGTCAACAACCTGTCTGCTGTAGTTTCCTCAGTCAACAACCTGTCTGCTGTAGTTTCCTCAGTCAACAACCTGTCTGCTGTAGTTTCCTCAGTCAACAACCTGTCTGCTGTAGTTTCCTCAGTCAACAACCTGTCTGCTGTAGTTTCCTCAGTCAACAACCTGTCTGCTGTAGTTTCCTCAGTCAACAACCTGTCTGCTGTAGTTTCCTCAGTCAACAACCTGTCTGCTGTAGTTTCCTCAGTCAACAACCTGTCTGCTGTAGTTTCCTCAGTCAACAACCTGTCTGCTGTAGTTTCCTCAGTCAACAACCTGTCTGCTGTAGTTTCCTCAGTCAACAACCTGTCTGCTGTAGTTTCCTCAGTCAACAACCTGTCTGCTGTAGTTTCCTCAGTCAACAACCTGTCTGCTGTAGTTTCCTCAGTCAACAACCTGTCTGCTGTAGTTTCCTCAGTCAACAACCTGTCTGCTGTAGTTTCCTCAGTCAACAACCTGTCTGCTGTAGTTTCCTCAGTCAACAACCTGTCTGCTGTAGTTTCCTCAGTCAACAACCTGTCTGCTGTAGTTTCCTCAGTCAACAACCTGTCTGCTGTAGTTTTCTCGGTCAAAAACTTAGCTGCTGTAGTTTTTTACCACTTCTACTTCGGATTTAATCTTACATAAGTATTCTCCCGTTTTTCGGTAGCAAGGTTTTCTTTGCACTATTCTATACACTTAGAAAGATTACCCCATTTAATCTCCATTTCCCTTAATCTTGGAAGTTTGATTCAGAATAATTCCAATATCCCAATACCATTTTCTTTATCCTCGGACATTAGATTCATTAATATCCCTCCATCACATGGCCAGTTCCCTTATCCTCGGTTGTGTAACTCTGAGATTTAACTCGTTTCTTCCTCAGTTATTTAAAAACTCAGACTGGTCTGGCCTGCCTGGAAGATAGACAGGAGCCAATACACTGAATCCCTTAAATGTTACGAACTCTCCATAAGAACTAATATTCACTGTTTTTGTTCATATTGATGTCCACTAAGAAATCAGGACTAAAGTGGGGGTTATAGCAGCGTTAGATTTTATTAGAAAGCAGCAAGTCAAATGGTTTGGCCATGCAAGTAGGTTACCATCCAACAGCATACCACAACAAGCAATGATGTACAGACCAGATGGAAACAGAGGAAGAGGCCGACCACGTAAACGTTGGACGGAGGGAATAGCAAAGTCCATGGAAATATCGATACATGAAGCCCATAATCGGGCACTCTCACGATGTTTATACTTCACCTCGACACCGCAAGGTACAAGAGGAACATGATGAGATGAGATGAGATGATGTCCACTATGCCAGACATCCAGTATAACGTTACAATTGTTGTGATCCGTCTGTATACGAATGAGCCCAGGTGCTGTTTTGGTACTTCTCCTCTATGGACATAAAATTATAGTATATGTTGCCCTCTGTGTTACTTTTCCTGCAACTCCAAGGTATGGTTCCTACCATCTCAGGAAAGTGTCAATTACTCCAGGCTGTGGGCCTGTGTGAGTTGTGTTTGCCTGTTACATGATTTTACCATATTATCGTTAGCAAGAATAAAATTATGGTTTACTGTTTAACATTTTATATTTGTGAAATAAAATACAAATATTGTGCATTAACTGTGTGATTGAGGATGTTGAATCAGTTTTTTGTAATATGCATAATGTTGATGAGGCTCCTATGGGAGATGCATGACAAACACAAGTAGCGACTATTAAAGCTACCAAAGAAGTTAAATCACAAATACATAGCTAATATTAAAGATTTCATAGACGTTAGCCCACAGTATATTCATCATCCGTGTTGTCTCTCGTATACGCCTGTCCGTTTTTTTTTTTTTTTTTTTTTGGTGTGCTGTTGTTGGTCTCTTACTTACTACTTTGAGTGTTACATGAACTGCGACGATAGAAGCTGGGAGTTGACACTCTCACAGTATATCCATCATCCGTGTTGTATCGTATACACGCCTGTACATGATTTCCATAATGGGATATGCACTCACATTCAAGACAAAGAGATAAGCTGGGTGTTACACATCAGTACCACACAGATTAACAATCTTGCTTCGTGGTGCCAACTCATATTCTGCGTATTGTAGTCATTCTGATAATATACAAGGTACAAAAATAGCAATGTATTGGGAGATGTGATGCTTAAATTTGTGGTATAACAGTCAACCTTACTTACTATATTTTACATGGAACAGTCTGAGTGAAGCCTCGTATTTTTAGACCTCTGCATTCCACATATCCTAGATGGCATATCACGTGTCCTCTCTCTCTCTCTCTCTCTCTCTCTCTCTCTCTCTCTCTCTCTCTCTCTCTCTCTCTCTCTCTCTCCCAATCCCTTATGGACGATCGGAGAGTGAAGACGTGTTTTCGTATCTCTTACTTCTCGGATTATTATTACTGCAAGCTGAATTCATCTATCATGGATTTTTATATCAATGTGCTCGATGTAATTCTGTGGATGTGGTTAAATAGTTTTTAGATTAATACAGGTGTTGATTATCGCAAAAATGCGTGTTATTTATAATATTCATTACGAGTGATAGTTGAACACTATTAAATTTTAACACGAGGCGTGTCAGAAACAACCACGGGACCTCAATTTGCACACGGCAGGGCTAGATAACTGTCAAGGTCTCAAGGTCTTATATGTACGGAAGAATGTAAGTGCCGGTATGTAAGCGAGAGTCAGTGTAAGCATAGCTGAGGTAAAGGGCAGTAAGAGACACCACGGCTTGGCTAGTGGACGGTCATGCAAGAAGCCCGTGAACAGAGCCACGTGATGTGGGAAGGTCAACGAGGAGAGAGGCAGTGTGTGTGAGGCAGCGAATAGGGACGGACGTGTGGAGATCTAGAGAACGCTAGAACGATAGAACGATAGTGGTTGTGACGGATATATGGAGATGAACGTTGTGTATTGATATTCGAGGAATGTACTAACTGTGATATGTGCGGGATGATGTGAAGTTTGATTGTGAATGATCATGCGGGCGACAGTGTAAAGATCGCCATTGTGAGTTAGCGCGTGGCTGTTGGTGGTGAACGATTGTTAGAGCGTGAACTGCGATCATGATGTCAGCTTGTAATATATTGTAATAAATGATTGTTCAGGAGATAGCTCCTGCCAGTTTCCGATTGCATTCATGTGTCATTAGTAGATGTGTCGTAGATGTTATAATATACCTGCCATAGTCCAGTGGGCTAGACGGAGCCAGTAGTAAGACTCTGACAGGTATGATGGTGTCAGAAGTACACATGAACCACAGTCCCATGCAAATGGCATAAAAGAACGCACAAAAGAAGAAGAAGAAGACCTATTCCATAATATATTAGAAATTGTAAAGTAAAGATGTGTTAATAAAGTCAGAACGAAAATAACATCATAACACCCTGTAAAGGGGTCAATACTCAACAAGAAAGTGAGGAAATTAACAAAACCTCAAGACTGTCGTTAGGAAAACTAACGTTCCATGAAGGTTACATCAATGACACAATATGCACATGTGTACGCGACACAGGGTCCTGTCTTATTGGTCTTCGAAAGACCCTAGCTGACCCTAAAGACTACCTAGATGAGTACATCTATTGCAGAACTGTTTCAGGGACATTAGAGAAATATCCTATGGCATGGGCCAATATAAAATCACCTTTCCTATCAGGCAGAGTAACTTGTGCTTTATTAGACAATCCATGTTGTGATTTATTAATTGGAAATGTATTAAATGTGACAGACTACACAGAGTCCAAAACTCACACAGGGAAAAAGGTTAACACCACAACAAGCACTGCCTTAACTACACCACTCATCATACAACAACATGATGAACAGAGCAAAGTACCACACCATACCATCTTACAACAAGCAGAAACAGAAACTGGTGTGTATCATCACAAAGAAAAAGGTGCAGAAAACAAACAGTTCACAACAGTGAGGGAAGATCACAAATCATCATGGTATATACTATACCTCCTGTACTCCCTGTTAACTACACACATAACCAAGTGCACACAGTGGATGGTTATACTTGCACTACTCATTGTAAATATAAAACAAATGTCTTTACAGACAGTTTTATTTCCACATTATCATGACGCAACACAGATGATATTACTCATGACAAACCAGCAAACTTTGTTACTTATATCATTACTGTTGAACCAAAGTTTGGTGTTACCACTGCTAAACACTATGTCAAATCAACTCAGACACATACTTATGCTGAACAATGTAAATCTCCAGTCGGTGGAATTACTGACAAAAATCAGCAACAAATTACCTTACATATTTTGGAAAATATACACAAATTGCAGAGAAGCATACAAACATGCACGATTACATTTCAAAACTATACATGGTGTATTATTATTGTTTGAACTATTGAATGTATACACACATGTACGAGTGCAGGTTTGGAGATAGCACTCAAAATGATCGCAACATGAAAATTGAAAATCCCCACCCTTCGGAAAATTTTAACCGTAACCCACTTTATATCCTTAGATCCAGTAACTCCAGAGTTGCCTTGTCTGCTGTACGACTCCAGCGCTAAGATACTAGCACACTTCATTGTATAGACCAACATGAAAGGTCCTTCATCGTGAAATGTGTCACCAGCATAACAGTAAGACTCAACATGTGATTTCAGGTATCAAATAGTAAGATATACCCATATTGACTTTGTTTCAAACGAGTATCTACAGAATTCACCTGTTGAAATCGACGAACACTGTTAATGTAATTCCGTGTGCAGAACTTTCACAGGACAGGAACAATTTCCTTTACGTGCATAAAGACATCGACAATGTATATTTTATTGTATATGTATTAACTGTATAACATCCAATGTCTAATTTTATTATTATAATACTTTGTATTGTTATAATGTAATATGTACATATGAGCGTAAGTATAGTGGCGAATAGAATAACTGGTGATGCTGAGAATCAACGCCTGGCAATCCCAATGCGCGAGTGTTAACAAACTTGCCTTCGCGTATGCTGGATAGCCCGACGAATGACGCTTAGCCATAGTGAGATAGAATTAACATCATAAGATGCTAACAAGAAAGAACATACCATCAGGGTGATGCCAACCAAAGAGATTCATAACTCTCCACAACAGTAAACGAGGTGTGCTCAAAAAGGGAAACAACTCACGGTCCGACATAAGATGAGGTAAGGGGGACTATAACATACATGAAGTATATTCGAACCATGACCACAACATTGACATAGCGTGCTCATAAAGAATCGAATAGTGTGCATTAACTATAGACGAGGGAAACCACGTCTGAATAGAGAGAAAAAAAAAAAAATTAAGAATGCTGTAAGAGGAAGTTGTAGCCTTATTCGAGACGTAAACCAATGGAGAATCCTTAAACCAGCATATCCACAATAACTATGAGATGATAATGCACAGACAATCGATTGAGAAATATGAACAGGATGTGATGTCACGGAGTGCGGGTTGAATAATATAACGAGGTATGACAAGTAAACCTAACCATAACATTTGTCAGACCACGACAAAACCTTGAGAGAAACCTCAATACTGAAAAAGAGAGAACAATATTTGAAGTTAATCTCGATAAAGATCAGAGCAAAAAGGGACGCAAGCGCGTACTTATCATATAATCCCCTGACAAGGTTAGAAAGATGAACCAAAAGTGACAACACCAGAATGTGTCACATTTCCAAGAGAAAGTGCCACATTCGTTGGGGGGGAGGGGGTGTGTGTCAAGGTCTTATATGTACGGAAGAATGTAAGTGCCGGTATGTAAGCGAGAGTCAGTGTAAGCATAGCTGAGGTAAAGGGCAGTAAGAGACACCACGGCTTGGCTAGTGGACGGTCAGGCAAGAAGCCCGTGAACAGAGCCACGTGATGTGGGAAGGTCAACGAGGAGAGAGGCAGTGTGTGTGAGGCAGCGAATAGGGACGGACGTGTGGAGATCTAGAGAACGCTAGAACGATAGAACGATAGTGGTTGTGACGGATATATGGAGATGAACGTTGTGTATTGATATTCGAGGAATGTACTAACTGTGATATGTGCGGGATGATGTGAAGTTTGATTGTGAATGATCATGCGGGCGACAGTGTAAAGATCGCCATTGTGAGTTAGCGCGTGGCTGTTGGTGGTGAACGATTGTTAGAGCGTGAACTGCGATCATGATGTCAGCTTGTAATATATTGTAATAAATGATTGTTCAGGAGATAGCTCCTGCCAGTTTCCGATTGCATTCATGTGTCATTAGTAGATGTGTCGTTGATGTTATAATATACCTGCCATAGTCCAGTGGGCTAGACGGAGCCAGTAGTAAGACTCTGACAATAACAATGCGATTGCTGCATTCTTCAAGTTTAGTTATTCGTAAGATTATGCAATAATGTCAGGGGAAGGAGAGGGCTTTGTACTGGACGTGAATGGTGAAAGGACTCGTTCCGGATATCGATCGGCTGCCAGTAAAACGTACACACTAAACAAAGAGAGGGCCGTGAAAAACAAGCTATCCAAGTGTATGAATCCCACCGGCCTAGTCGTCAAACACACCAAATCAGGACAGTGTGTTACTGTTTCCTTCAACAACACACTGCATTATGAGGCATTTCGAAATTGCCTACTCAACTACTACAGGCTTGAACTAATTGAACACAGGCAAGATAAGCTCGGGGCCCACGTTGAGGATCTGATTACGACGCCAATGATTACGATACACTTGTACCACAGTAAGAATAAACTCATGACACAAGGCAGTATTGAAAACATTAATTCTTGGCTAAAAGTAGATTTTGTTGAAATTGAAAACTCGATACAGACATTCACCGAATCTACACAGCCCGCAACTACAGCTGTAGACAACAAACCAGCTAACAATGTTCGTCAATTACCTCATACGACGAGTGGACATGACACCATCAACACGACGCCTGCCAACGCACCAGTGCTCTTGGCCATTGAATACCCAATTGAGCGCATCCAAAACAACATAGAACCCAACGTGGACATTGTTGAAGTACCTGCCTCACATAACAATAGGATGTTAACTATCAATGGACATTCGTGCGACTGTAAACACCGCATTGGGGAACTAGAACAATCACTAAAAGCTCTCACTGTCACTGTTTCAACTAACATAGAAGCAAACAGCAATATAAGCAGTGATTACAATGTTATCAAGACAGAAGTCGCCCTCCTGCGTGAGGAAAATTTGCTGCTGAGAAAAACAGTTCAAACCCTACAGAATGTGTCCTCTACAGACCCAACAGAAGAAGCATGTAATTCCCAAGCAACCGCTTCATCCTTGGGAAATCTTGGGGAAGCTCAGCTCTAACCAGAACAGATAACCACTATGAAAACACCTCAACGCACAG
Organism: Cepaea nemoralis; assembly: GCA_014155875.1. Classification (NCBI taxonomy): domain Eukaryota; kingdom Metazoa; phylum Mollusca; class Gastropoda; order Stylommatophora; family Helicidae; genus Cepaea; species Cepaea nemoralis. Next base: position 12,276 of record JACEFZ010010293.1, on the reverse strand, counting down.
AAGACGATAAACAACAACAAACACCTCAATGCGCAGAGGAAGATAAACAACAACAAGCAGTCTACCCCATTGACGTCAAAATAAGAAATAGGTTCGAAGTGTGTCAACAATCCCAATAAGTGTTTAGAGAGTTAAGACTATAAGTAATAGAGCTAAGACAGAGTTTAGTAGGAGGACACCAGACAGGAGAGACACCAGCGCTATAAATAGCTTCACAACGGGACATACTTGTGTCAACCAAGGGAGCATCGAGTACAAGTGAGCGAAGGTTTCCCCAAGACATTGGGAAACTCGCCTCTACGAGTAACCGTGGAGTACCAGGTTACTCGAGTGAACTGGCCAGCGTGCTGGGACACTATGCACGCAAGACTCGCCAGCGCACGGAGGATACAGCGTCCGTGTTTGAACACGCAATTAGAAGCGTGAGGACAGACCAGGACTGAGACGACTAGAGAGTAGACGTGTTCCTTACGAATGCTATAAGTTTCTAGACAATAGTGATTGTTAGGCTTTAGATTTCATTCAGTGATTAATAGTATCATTATCACCACTTCATTGCATCTATGTAACGTACCATGTTGTTTATTGTCAATGAAGTATTCCGCTCGCAGAGCTTGTTTATGATCAGCTCTAAATAAATTGCATTCCTTTTGCAAATGACACGAGTTATTATTTCGTGTGGTGCAAAAGTAGGGGAGTCCTGAAAGACCTGTCGCAAGCAAGTTGCTGACAGGCAGGACCCCAATTGGTGTCAGAAGTCCCTGAACCAACGTCAACAGGCAATTGGCAACAGGCACCATTCGACATTATTTCTGTGTTAAAATAGCTAAAACTAATGTAAATTATTTTGCATACAATGGCAGAAATAATTTTGTTTTGTGAATAACGTGAGTAATTAACACCATTACTACGTGATAATTAATATCATACCATTTGTGGAGCTTGAACCACAATGAAGGAAATTTAAGAAAGTGTGTTATTCTACGGAAATTTAGGAAAGTGTGTTATTCTACTGAAAGTAATGAAAATGTATACAAATATGAATTTAAATTATCAAGCAAACCATCGTGTACATTTCATTTTGTGTGATACAGCCATTAATGTCACCATTCATCATATTCAGTTAGATATTTGTGCAAAATAAGTTCTTTTTGTACAAAGTAAATATATTAGCTACTGAACGGAAGCCTTAGAACGTAGTTATACCAAACAAGATAGAAAGTGAAGACAAGACGACAGTGACTGTCATATGACGAATCATCTTACGAATCATGACAATCATTCAGACTATCATAACATTCATTCATTAACATCATTTATCATTATCTAAATCACATTTTTCATTCATCAGCCGCATGAAATATAAACATGTATTTACAGCATATGCATGTTTCTAAAGTATTGATGCTCTACTAAACAGAAGCATCCGTTCTGTTCTCAAGTCGATCATTTTGTGTGTCCGGAAGACAGCGGTGGAACATCCCAAGGGCCGTATTTTCCGAAGAATTAGATGAGTATATTTTCGAATTATTTTGATATTCACTATGTTAATCATGCATCTTTATTTCAGAAAGAATGTAAATAACTAACACATAACTACAAACCATTGTGTAAAACTACTGTGATATCATTTTGAACTAACATAAAGCCACAAAATGGCATCATTAAATGATTGTATCCAGGCGGGCAAAGAAATGGGCCACACTGGAGACAAATTAGAGAAATGGGTAGATCAAAAATACAAAGAAGAATTAGCTCGACAGAAGGAAGAAACAGAAAGAAAAACTGCTCTACAGAGAGAAGAAATAGCTCGACAGAGGGAAGAAACAGAGAGAAAAGCTGCTCTAGAGAGAGACGAAAGAGCATTAGAAAGACAACATCAAAAAGAGATAAAAGAAGTAGAGGAAGCCACCAAACAAAAGATGAAAGAGGTAGAGGAAGCCACCAAACAGAAGCAGATACAGGTAGATTCAGAAACTAAATTAAAGATGAAGGAAATGGAGGTAGACTCAAACATACAGATAGCCTCTAGCAAACAAAAGAGCCAAGAAGAACAGAATAAGTTTAGTAAATATAAAGGCTTGATCAAACCATATAGCGTAGGGGATTCCATATCAGCATGGACTGAGAATATAGAGTATCAACTTAAGACTCAGAAAATACCCTTGGAGGACTGGGCAATGATCTACATGAGAAATCTCAGTGGTGAGCCATTAAAGGTTATAGAATCAATACCTACAGAACTAAGGAACAATTATCAGTACATTCACGATAGGATCATGCAACACTTTCTTCTAGATGCCACTGGGTACCAAATTCAGTTTTCCCAAATAAAGCCAAAGGCAACTGAAACCTTCCTAGATTACATCTCTAACGTGCAAAGCACATTTATTAAATGGACTAGGGCGGCGAAAGTGGGCAAAAACTTTGATAAATTACAAGATCTTATGGTAATGGACAAGGTGATATCTACCGTCCCTACCCCTTTTGCGAAGTTTCTACAACAATCAGATATTGAATCCATTGAGCAACTAGAAAAGCGGGGGTCGGCATATTTTTCTTCTAATCGTGACATATTTAAGTCCACAACACATGATACAGAGATCACTGCTTTTGCAAAGAATGTACCTAGTAGATCTTACAATCAGAAAGAGTATCATAAGAAAGACAAACCGTACCAGAAGCCACCTCAATGTGGATATTGTAATCTGTTTCATCCTAGTTACTCTATGTGCGATAAGAACCCAGCATATCCCTCACACTTAGAAACAGTGTTAAAGAAGCAAGAAAGTAGAAGAACTTCATTTAAACGTGCTGTTAAATGTTACTTTTGTTCCAGCTATGGCCACTATAGTAATAAATGTCTTGGTAGGCAACGAATGAAGGCAAATAATGCTGCACTCATCGATACGTCATCAGACGATGATAGTGAAATGGACTCGGAACTTGTAAATGTGTTACCAGCGAGTGAATGTGAAAGTGTGGCAGTAGTTACTGACATATTAGACTTTAAGAAATGTAACACATGTCACCAGTTTCATGCGGATGGTAAATTGAAATGTGGGCACGTCATACCATCCTCCAATGAAGATGCTAACGCAGCTAGTGCCTCCAGAGGTAAACTGAAGTTCTACGATGCACTGGTCAATGATCAACCATGCCATTGTTTACTCGATAGCGGCAGCACTTTACTTGGTTTAAGAAAAGAACTGGTCAGACCAGAAGATTACACGGGTGAATTTGTCAAATGCCGTACTTTCTCTGGAACCATTGAGAAATACCCACTGGCAAAAGCGCATATCAATACCCCGTTCCTTACCGGCACATTTACTTGCGCAATCCTGCAAGATCCCTGTACGGATCTGATTTTAGGCTGTCTAGATTCATTGAAACAATGTACAGACGACGACATAATAGCCTGGAAACATACAAACATGGCTAATGCTGTAACAAGGTCAGATACGCAAACACACTATACTGACTTACAAAATGAGATGTTACAGCTGTTAACACCCAGCGGTGCCGATACCAACACTACTCGACAGAAATTTATCGAGGCACAAAGCACCGACCAAACTATCGCACCTTATTTTAAATTGTTAGGTGAGCGAGCGAAAGTGACTAAAAATGCATCTTGGTATTTTAGAAAACACAACGGAATTCTCATGCGTTATTACACAAATAATAACCATGAAATTCAGCAAACGGTGTTACCTGTAACATACCGACAAAATGTGCTAAAGATCGCACATGAGTCACCGTTTGCTGGACATTTGGCCTATGACAAAACCAGAGCCAGAATTTTGTCACACTTCTACTGGCCTAAATTCTGTACTGATATAAAATTTTTCTGTCGTTCATGTACTATTTGTCAACATCTTGTACGAAAGGGAAAGCATGTGACGGCCGAAGTTCAACGGTCATTATTAGCATCTAGACCATTTGAGTGTGTAGCGGTCGATATTGTTGGACCCCTAAATCAGGTGTCAAGCAAAGGAAACCGATTCATACTTACTCTCGTGGATCTATGCACCAGGTGGATCGAAGCTATTCCACTAAAATACATCACCTCCAAAGATGTGGCAAATGTATTTTTGCACCTATTTTGTCGTTTTGGCTTCCCACGAACTATTCTATCGGATCGGGGAACGCAGTTTATTTCGGCTGCTACGCAAGCCTTAACAAAATTGTTAGGAATAGAGCAGCATTTCTGTACCCCGTACCACCCAATGAGCAACGGGATCATAGAAAAAATTAACGGGGATCTCAAACACATGCTGGCTAAAGTAACAGCAGAAAACCCATCTGATTGGGACACACTATTGCCAGCAGTGCTATTTGCCCATAGAGAAATTCCGCACTCGAGTACGGGTTTCTCACCTTTTGAATTAGTGTATGGGGCGAACCCTCGAGGACCCCTAACAATTTACCATCAGCTAATTACTAGCTTACCAGAAAATCCAACAGCAGTAACACCGTATGAGATGGTAACAGAGACACGCGATAGAATAATGAAAGCGTGTGTAATAGCCAAGGCATCTTTGGAGACGAAAGGACAGATGTACCGCGACTATGCAAATAAGGGTGCTAAAACTATACACCTTGAACCGAATCAGAAGGTTCTGCTTTTACTACCGAATAAACGTAATTTGTTACTAACATCGTGGCAAGGGCCATTCAACGTTGAACGTAAAATATCAGATGTCGATTATGAACTATCGATAAAGGGAAAATTAAAGATATTTCATATCAACATGCTGAAACCATACTTCTCACGACAAGAACTACAGACAGACGAACAAGATGCACCCACACCAAGTAATCGGACGACAGACATACACAACACAACTACACCAGGTAGGGCGACGCATGACAGCGACATCGCAAACACACTTAGCCAGGTAACAGCACACGCAGCTAGTACAACAACAGTACTGAACGAGACAGATGACGACGAAATAGAATTACCAGTCCCTACTGTAGACACGACTGGGACCATCGACAGCATAAAAATAGAAACCAAACTTACAGACGAGCAACGACGACAGATGATAGAATTAGTGACGGAGTACAGAGACATTTTCTCCGACATCCCAGGAAAGACAGACAGAATAGAACACTCCCTTATTCTGACTGACAACACCCCAATCAAGTGTCGACCTTATTCCATCCCTCTAAATTATAGGGCTAATCTCGACAAAGAACTACTATCTCTTGAGTCGAGTGGAATAATTCAGAAATCTCAGTCAGAATATTCTTTCCCTATCGTCCTTGTCGCCAAAAAGGACTCAACTATTCGACTCTGCGTCGATTATCGCCGTTTAAACAAAATAACCAAAATTGATGCTGAACCAATCCCAGCATGCGAGGATTTGATCCTTGATATGTCTACATCTCGCATATTTAGCAAACTCGACCTCACGAAAGGTTATTGGCAAGTCCCGATGCAAGAAAATTCAATTCCTTTAACAGCTTTCTCCACTCCTTTAGGTCTCTATGAGTGGCGATTTCTTCCTTTTGGCCTTCGTAATGCTCCAGCGACTTTCGTCCGTCTAACTAGGGATCTTCTCCACGGGGTGACCAATACGTCTACATACATAGATGACATATGTATTCATACTGAAGACTGGACATCACACCTACAGAAACTACGACATGTCTTCGACAGGTTGCGAGTATTCGGGCTTACAGTCAAGCCCACTAAAGTAGAGTTGGGCATGGAACAGATTGACTTCCTAGGGCATACCATCTGCAGAGGCCAACTCAGAACAGATGAAAGAATCGTGACCAAGATTCTAAATTTGACTATGCCAACGACCAAGAAACAGGTCCGAAGTCTACTTGGTCTTGTGAATTATTATAGTAAATTTATTCCCAATCTGGCGGAAATCACCAGTGTTTTTTCGAACATTTTGAAAGCTTCGGCTAAATTAAATGTGCAAGATGCAGGATTAATTAGTGCTCTATCAAAATTGAAACATTTATTCAGCGTTCCACCTATCCTGCGTTTGCCTAACCAAAATCTTACCTATTTTTTACGTACAGACGCAAGTGCTATCTCCATATCAGGGGTACTAGGACAGTTCTACGAAGGGAAGTTCCACCCAGTAATGTACGTAAGTCGTAAGATCAGCCCAGCTGAATCAAGATACTCAGCATCAGAATTGGAGGGCCTCAGCTTAATCTATTGTGTTAGAAAACTTCATAGGTTTTTGGCAGGAGCACAGTTTGTGATCGAAACCGACAATTCTCCGTTGTCTGTTATGCAGTCTGGCATTCCCCACAATAATAGGGTCTACAGATGGGCTTTGATACTGCAGAACTATGCATTTACCATCCAGCATTTAAAGGGGAGATTGAACTCTTTGGCAGACACCTTGAGTCGACCGTCAACCATTGAAATACCTGATTATACAGGAAGAGATCGACCAGAGATCACCAGAAACAGTGACACTGTAATTGCTAATTAGATCAGTGCCGTATGTGGTGAATAAGTTACACTGTAAGTGCGTTATCATCGCCAAGCTGATAAAACTGTGTAAGAGTAACAGTGCCATTATGAGTGAAACGAACAGACGCATAAGTAATATGTCTGCAGCGCTAACACATATATAAGCCATATTAACATTGAAGTGTTAGCTGTGAACCTACATAAATTGGTAGGGAACTATATATTTATACACTATCCAGGAAGGAGAGCATATAAGACTTTGGCGAAATGAACTATGATATGAGAATAGTCTACAAAGAACAGTGCTCCATCTTCACACCTGAAAGGACGACATTAGTTAGTGTAATTAGATATAGAAACGTAAATGTGATATGTATATAATATTGTTTTATGAACAGTACACATAACTTCATTTTTCTATGAATAATTGAATTGCAAAATGTTCAAGTGCATATATAACTTTATTTATGTCATGTGATAGTTAGAAGTCACCATCATTTAGTTAATAACCCATTTAATTTAACACCAATAATAGAAATGCAATTGTTAGATAGTACTTTACCTTATCACCGCATAATCATACTCATTTATAAATTCATTTATTTAAAATATCATTTCTAAACTAACCCAACCATTTAGGAATTAACATCATTTCATTTACCAATAACACTTTAAGGTAACTAACCCAATTTGCTTAAATGTAATTAATTAGTTAGATTATTTCCCTTAGGATAATTTAGAACAGCACACCAAATTACAGTAGTTAGTATTACAGGATCGGTAACAAACCATCCTCACAAACTTGTATATTTTGTATAGGCATGACACGTGCAAACAAATCGCACAGTCATTTGGCGTGAATACTTGTATAATTCAGCCAATCATTTATTGTAAATATGTAATGTTCATTTATTTGATGCTATGAACCATATTTTAATGACGATTGAATGTTTTAGCAAAGCGAGGGTAGGAAATTGGATGAAAGATGTGTAAATGAGATGAGAGAATGTAGAAATTAGTAAACATTGAAAGAAAGAGAGAGAGAGAGAAAGGTAGCGGCAGATTTTTTGTTCACCGCTTGCAACGTCTTGTTGTGACTTGTCTGTGTCAATCTGTGTAACCAATGTGTTGTCAAGTTTTATGTGTGTTACTGCTATACTTTAGTAGATTAGATAGGGAAAATACTTTGAGCATCTTGAAACGGAATTGTGGTCATAAATAAGAATAACAAACATTTGTAACCACAATAAACCGATTTACGGCGCTCGAAGGAATACACACATGTAATATAGTAACGCATACACATGTTAGCAAATTAAGTACACTGTAGTTTATTAGAAAACACGCAAACAAACAGGAAAATGAACACATAAAAGTTGCATACACCATTTGTTTCAAAGAACAGTAACTCAAATCAGGGGACACAATAACTTCTTAAAAACCTTAATGTAACATTGAAAATATGTCTTCACAAGCGGAAGCGAGAAGGTGAAGAGTAGAACTTTATGTATACGAGTTGGAGTTGATATTATTGGGAACATGAACATTTAATGCTCATGTGTTGTACTCATAACAGAGTCAACTTGTATTGGGTTGTCATTTTGGGCAATATGAGGACAGGTCAAAAGACATAAGTCAACGGACAGAAGTCAGAAGACAGAGGGTCATAAGACGGAAGTCAGGACATAAGTCATAAGACAACGGTTCCGGATCAAAACAATTCCCAAGAAGATCTATAGCCAACGATACTGATACGATGGGCTACTCAATTAGCCGAGTGAAGAAATAGAACAGTGTGAGTAAGGAAAGGAGAGAGTTTGTTCTATCCCCAGAAGAGAGATTTACAACTTATTGGATCTTTGACAAAATTGGACAGCCAATTTTTGTGTGTGACCATACAACGTGTTACAAGCATGAGTTAAAGGGTTGTAACACTACACAGAGGGGAGAGGAGCCTGTCAAAAATCCCAATAAGTGTTTAGAGAGTTAAGAATATAAGTAATAGAGCTAAGACAGAGTTTAGTAGGAGGACACCAGACAGGAGAGACACCAGCGCTATAAATAGCTTCACAACGGGACACACTTGTGTCAACCAAGGGAGCATCGAGTACAAGTGAGCGAGGGTTTCCCCAAGACATTGGGAAACTCGCCTCTACGAGTAACCGTGGAGTACCAGGTTACTCGAGTAAACTGGCCAGCGTGCTGGGACACTATGCACGCAAGACTCGCCAGCGCACGGAGGATACAGCCTCCGTGTTTGAACACGCAATTAGAAGCGTGAGGACAGACCAGGACTGAGACGACTAGAGAGTAGACGTGTTCCTTACGAATGCTATAAGTTTCTAGACAATAGTGATTGTTAGGCTTTAGATTTCATTCAGTGATTAATAGTATCATTATCACCACTTCATTGCATCTATGTAACGTACCATGTTGTTTATTGTCAATGAAGTATTCCGCTCGCAGAGCTTGTTTATAATCAGCTCTAAATAAATTGCATTCCTTCTGCAAATGACACGAGTTATTATTTCGTGTGGTGCAAAAGTAGGGGAGTCCTGAAAGACCTGTCGCAAGCAAGTTGCTGACAAAGTGCTTAAAGAAAAATCACCAGAAAACGTACAGTGCTTTAACATGCTGCCAATGGGCAACACATGCCTACAAGATACATCGGGAGAACCACATGGAGACATACAGACTGCTGATAATCGAATATAGATGAAACAACGGGCGAGACGTGCTGACATCCAACATATACAGACAGCACGACCTGAGTGTACACACATTATACAAGGCGATTCATTAATGAAAGGTTTATACAGCGACCGGATGGCCACTTCAGACAAAGACATTGTTTCCATAATCCCACTGCCTGGGGCTAGTGTTGACCGGCTAACAGACAAGATTAGCAGGTTGGCTGTAAATCATAACGCTAAAAAGGCAAGCGTACATATTGGTATAAATGACACCATGAACAACCAACAAATCACAGGGTATCAACTGCTGGCACTCTTGAACGGATTGCGCCACACTTTTCCTAACTCGTCCATTTTCTTCTCTTCCATCATATCACCGAGTTATGGACTCCAGCGCCGTCTAGCTGACATAAATAACAAAATTTTGCAGAAGAACTTTTCTCAAAACAAGATACAGTTCATCAACAACACGCCATCATTCACTTCACAGGCTGGTGCACCAAAAAGATGTCTTTACAAGGATCGAATACATTTGTCTACATTGGGTACCAGCTTGCTCGCCAAAAATATTAAATATCCAGAACGGACACACCATACAGCCAATACACGAACGCGTCGGACACTTTCAGCTACTCCACCTGAAACTTAAGCCAGAGACATACTCCCGTTACATCAAGTACCAATAGGCCAGAAGTGTGCAGACCACTCATAAACACTACACCTGAAATCCAAGCCAGGCTGGACACTACCACCACACCAAGTCCGTTGAATACGTCGTCTTTCACACAGGAGGGTAATAATTTTGAAGATATGTTTCCTATTCTCTCCAGAAAGGAACCAACTCTCAGAAACAACGACGTGCCACCACAACCTCCTGTTAGCCACCAACCAGAGGCTGTAGTTGGTAGTCATTACATAGCCATGAGACATCAACAGTACCCATTCTATCGTAACCAAGAATGGTTGCACCTCACACGTTATAGCCCAGCTACACTTCATCAAGCACTTATAATGTCGCTATACCAACAACCAACACAATCTGGTATTTACTATCAACTTAGCACAAAGCTACACCAGATCTCGGTACAAGAAAGAGCCTCTCCTGAAACGATTAACTGCATATTTGGGTACTACTTGATCTAGTAACGTATTAAGTTATATGCAACTACAAACATTGGCTTGTTGTGACTTTATATTAATTCATAGTACTTAGCCGTATACCTTTCAATACTTTTGCTGTATATCTTTTATAATACTTTTAATTGTGTTGTTACTGTGAGTAAGGGGATCTTCACTGCTCTGCCTTACGGATCCATGAACGTATTTTTTGTATATATCGACAGAGATATTACTGTTTCTCTGTACTTTAGAGTGTGTATTGTAATAAGGGAGGTAAGTTGTATTCACTTTGTGTGCGTGTGCTTTTTAAAATATTTTGTTTTTAAACTTATGATTACGCATTGTCGAAATGTCTAATAATTACGATCACTGGCTCAGTAATAATGTGATCAGAATTGGGCATTTAAACATCTGCCATCTATTAGGGAAGCTGCAGGACTATCACTTATGCTTAATCAAATTTTCACATGTTCGGTTTTAGCGAAAGTCGATTAAATGGTAACATCTCAGATGATGACATCATTATCAGAGGGTTTAATACCATTAGAAGAGATCCCTATCAGAAACAAGAGACGGGTATTGCAGTTTATATTTCTAACTCGCTTAACGCCCACCGCAGGCTAGATTTTGAAACCTGCGAGATTGAGTTTGTATGGCTTGAGATTAAATTTCAAAATCGCATACCCCTAGTAGTTGGCTTTCTTTATCGAAATCCCAGTGCAGGAAATATCTGGTATGAAACATTCACCACTATGATGGATGTAGTATTTAGTAATGCGAGAGAAATAATACTGCTAGGTGACTTCAACATAGACACTAACAAATCAAACAAGACATGGGAAAACATAATAGAGTCATAAAACTTCCAACAGTTAGTCAAACAAGCCACTAGAATAACAAAATCATCTGCAACACTTATATATCATATTTATACTACGTTTGCTGACAACATTACAGAATGTATTGTACCTATTAACGCAATGAACGACCACTACCCAGTGTGTTGCACGTGGTCGAAAAGAGGTACCAAAACTCCAAAACACAAACATATAAGTATAAAATATAGAAATTACAAAAATTTCAATCGAGACGTCTTCTTACAAGACTTGCTAAACTAATCTCTGGACTATGTTTACCAGATTCCTGACCCAGACGATGCTCTAGACCACTTCCTGAAGACGTTTCTAAGTATATTTGATAAGCATGTTCCATTTAAGGAAGTTCGTGTTAAATATCACACTAATCACATATGCTACAGGGAATAGCTCTGATGGTACATCTCCCTTTCTCTGCAACAATTTGCCCCAATTCCTATGTTACTGGCATCGGTGCGCAGCACGAATGGTTGGTCGAGGTCTGGTAGATGTAAGACTGGATGAGCAGTTAATGCCTGCTTTAGTGCTGTGAAAGCTCTCTCACAGTCAGCTGACCAAGTGACTTTCTCTGGTTTCCCCTTTTTGGTAAGATCCGTTAAAGGTGCTGACAGAGTGTTGAAGTCCTTGATGTATTTTTGATAGAATCGACATAAGGATACAAATGATCTTACATCCTTCTTTGGTTTTGGACAAGGTGCTCTCTGGAGTTTGTCCACATTTCCCTCTTGTGGAGTTATCAGTCCATGAGATATCTTATGACCTAGAAAGTCCAATTCTTGGAATCCTATTTGACACTTCTTTGGTCTAGCCGTCAATCCAGTTTCTCTGAGGCGCCTGAACAAAAGATGCAGTGTTTCTACATGCTCTTCAAATGTTTCAGTTGCGATCAGGATGTCATCCATGAAGTGACTAATGTCTGGATGCTGTAGTGGGTCAAGTAATTTTCTCATCATACGTGTAAAAACGCTGGGAGCATTACTTAATCCGAATGGAAGAACGTTGAACTCATAGTGTCCCCCAAGCGTGCTGAAAGCTAACCATGGTCTAACTTCCGGTTTTACATGAATCTGATAATATCCCTTACTGAGATCAATCCTAATAAAGTACTTTGCTCGGTTGAGTGCTGTGAAGAGTTTTT
>JACEFZ010010292.1:2500-26685 GCA_014155875.1 Cepaea nemoralis | reverse complement strand
TGTGGAAAACCCAGAGAAGGATCAATGCTCCCCATAGGCAAACAAAAATGGTCTCTACAGTTCAGCCAGGCTTGTTGCTATGGCGAAGTATATATAACTCCATCCCTGACCTTGGTGCTATTTTTGGTAGCACATAATAACTATCGTCTGTCAAGACGGCAAGGTGTCAGTGATGCTATTGTAATTACATAAGTAACGACCCACAGCACTAAAACATTGCAGACAGATACTATATATAGTTGCATTACCAAAGTTCTATGGAAATATCGCCAACATTCACGAGTGATGGAATGGATATGAATAAGAATATATACCACTTACTCAAAAGAAATTAATTTCATGCAGAAAAAGGATACTGAAAATTAAATAAAATGCATAGAAAAAAGGAGCAAAATAGATTACAGTCAGTATTAGTAGAGTTGAGCTAAGTCGGGTCAAGAACTGACAACACAGTACTAGGAAGATTCACATAAGTCCTCATCTTTAACAGCCAGCGAAGAGTCCCAGTTCTAATGATACCACTTGCAGTCGGATTATGTGGCAATATTAAAAGATCTCAACAAAATGAAGAATTTTGAAGATTTTTTTTCCACAGCAGGGGGATGGAAACAGAGGAAAATAGAAACATATCAACTAAGAATATACAAAAATAACAAAGAACCAAAGCGAAAGAAAACACAAAAGTCAGTTGTAACCCATGGGGATCAAAAAGGTTAAGGGGATAGAGACTTTGACTTTTATTTTTTCAGAAATAAGACACAACTAATGCACAAACAAAATCAGTATCTGAATTCTGCAGTGGCTGCTAGAGAAGACGTGCACCTACGCATTCGGAAAGTGTAGAAGCATCGGTTGTTAATCGCAATATTTCGATTACCATTATGATAAAGCGTAAGTATTGACTAGAGAAGAAATGCGGTAATTCCGGAATATTTACACACGGAAGATGCATTTGTCAAAACTCCCGCCACACCAGAAGATGCAATCTGTAAACATAGCGACCACTCCCAACATTCTTAAGCCACGGACAATTTACAGGCGAGCAGATAAGCCGGCAAATGCGTTCATACAGGTGAGAGGCAAGCTATTTTTATCACGCAGAATGTGATATTTACACACACGTTAATTCTCTTTCTAGTAAGTCAATGTAGATAAGTTTCTTAACACAAAATCCTACATCAAAGTGTCCTAAGCTACCCTTGGCCATCGTTTAAAAATAACACAAGACATAGCGAACAGCTAAACATACTACATGTCCGTAAGCCTAGAATTGACTTATACAAAACAAGCTTACCGTACTCTGCAGCTCAGATATGGAACAATCTTCCACAACAAAGCAAAGACACCACCAATCCCAATATATGCGATCGCAACCTGTTTGAACACTTTTTTCTTTTTTGCATAATCCGTTACAGGACGTTGCAGTCAACATCAGCATTTTTCAGCTGCTGTTGATGTACTAGGCACGATTACGCTCGGTAGTTTGCCATTGCTTTCTGAGCGACCGGCTCACATACCCCATAAGTTACAAGCCCGGCGAGAACGGCTACCGATTCTCGCACAGGTTACTTTATTCACGAGAATATATGGGATTACGGAGAAAGACGTTAACCCCTAGCAAAGTATATGACCCCTTAAAACAAAATAATAATAATTATTATTTCAGAGGAAAACTATTGTAGTAAACATTCCCATAACGGTGGTAAGTTACATTCTCCGTAGTTAACTATAACTGCCATGCCAAAGATTGGATTTATTGAGCCGTGTATTATTGTTTATTGCACATTTTCCACGCGTGTATAATGCATACTGTTGAAGTTGTTGTCGTTGTTGTCTAAGATTACCTTCATAAGTGATGTATACATGAAATTCCAGCTCCGTGGCGAAGGTTTTACGGACGCAGTTCGTTATCCCGCATACACGCGTTCGAAACACAGCTGTAGGTGGTTTGGCAGCAGGCCACCTTGCGTTAGTTTTTTTATGAAATGGTATAGGTGCCGGTTGTTCAGAAAGCAATGGCAAACTACTGAACGTAAAACTTGCTCAGGAATCACGAACAGCCAAAAAATGCTGTGATTGACTGCTACGTCTTGTAAAGGATATGCAACTAACATGAATGAAATAATGTTTGAGAGCAGAGAGATAAGAAGTACAGAATTTTAAACGTGCTAGCGTGTTTAATTCTTACCCTTTTGAACATAAAGTTCTTCCCTTCGTTTTCTCTCTCTCTCTCTCTCTCTCTCTCTCTCTCTCTCTCTCTCTCTCTCTCTCTCTCTCTCTCTCTCTCTCCCCCCCCCCCCCCGATACCTCTATTCTGACCTTATATTTTATATCATGTTTGTATCTTTCTATGTTGCCTTCTTTCTCCTTCTCTTCCCAACTCTCTTCCTTTTCCCTTTAAATGAGTGGGTATGTGTGTAAATCGACAGGGGGTAACAAAATATCAACATCTTTCCTTTCATTTCATGAAGATATCTGATAACACAAACAACCACGATACGCCTCCTGTTTCAATCTTCAGTCAGCACCCAGACAACAACAACACATCCAGGTTCCCATTAACGCGTTTTGGCGCGGACAATTTTTACTTTAAATTAGTATCCGTGGCTGACTCATAAACAGCACCATGTCTGAGAAACTGACATACATGGTGTATTTTTAAAGACTGTGGGGTTTTTGAAAATATTGCCGTTCCAGGTTCTGTATTAACCATTTATGTTGCATGAACTCCACAGAGGGTGAATACAAACCTTGGAATGCAATATTTTCAAAAGCCCCACAGTCATTCAAAATACACCATATACTTCGGCTACATTAAACGTCATAGCGAGTTAGAAACAGCAGTCATGGGAATCACGGTTCCTGGAAGAAAGGGCAGAGGTCCACCGACACAACATAGGAGGGCATAAGACATTATAGGGACTTAGGAATGAAAACCGCGAGAAGGAGAGGAACTAGCGGAAGATTGAAAGTGTTACCGGTGGGCCGTGACGAGAGTGACATTTTCGAAAGTGCCTGCTCCACTATGATGATGATGATGATGATGGTGGTGGTGATGATGATGTTGATGGTGATGGCAATGATAATGTAGATAATGGTGGTGGTGGTGCTGGTGTGGTGATGGTGATGGTGATGGCAATTATGGTGGTGGTGGTGATGGTGGTGGTGGTGGTGGTGGTGGTGGTGGTGGTGGTGGTGGTGGTGGTGGTGGTGGTGGTGAAGTGACGATGATGATGATGATGATGCTGATGATCATGATCATGATGATGATGATGATGATGATGATGATGATGATGATGATGATGATGATGATGATGATGATGATGGTAGCGAAGGCAATGATGGAACAACAGTTAGAAGCAAAAATCACGGTCTAGGTACCTAAAACACATAGCTGAGCACTGAAGTATAGCCCGCCTAATGAAATAATATTGTTAACTCATTTTGTATAAGCTAAATACTCACTGGAAAGTCGCGGTGACACAATCGTTAGCATATTTGCCTTCAGGGGTAGTAGTCATCAAGTCGAATCCCCATCGACGAACATTTTTTTTTTTCGCGCTCTCTCGCTTTGAACGTAAGAGTTGTCAATACACACTACTTCTAATACAGTTTGTTGCATATCCTTTACAAGACGTTTGCAGTCAACACAAGCATATTTTGTTGTTGTTGATGTCTTGGCAAGTATATGTTCAGTAGTTTGCCATTGCTTTCTGAACGACCGGCACCAACACCATTTCGTAAAAAAGCAGCTCAACGCGGTCTGCTGCTAAATCACGCGCAGCAGTGTTTCGAACGCGGGTATATGGGATCACAAACCGCGTCCGTAACGCCTTCGTCGCGGAGACATTTCTAATAGTTTTTTTTGACTTCGCATATCCTTTACAGGACATTGCAGTCAACACCAGCATTTTTCAGCTGCTATTGATGTCTTGGCAAGTTTTACGTTCAGTAGTTTGCCATTACTTTCTGAACGACCGGCTCACATACCCCAGTAAGTAACCAACGCGACGCGATCCGCTGCCGAATCTCGCGCAGCTGAATTTCGTACGAGAGTATACGGGATTACGAACAACGTCCTTAACACCTACGCCAGGGAAACCGGCACTTCTAATAGTACTGGACTGAATTTTGGGTGTAGCTTTCCTTATTAACACTGTTCCCGCCATCAGGCGAGCCCACTCCGACTTCACAGGTACTTGTAAATTAACTGTCCCCAAGTCAAGGACGATAGGTTAACATTTTAGTCCAACTATCCGGTGTAGGGGTTTAACCCCTTACCTCGGCGTCAGCAGACCGGATGTTTAGGAACACGCGTTCTTATCCACTCGGTCATGCTGGCCTACATATGTTTGTTGTTTTAATTAACACGGACTTCCAGGTCGATTCAGACATAAGTGGATCACGAAATGTCCCAGGAAGTAAAGGCGGTCGACGTGATATTTACCACATTGTTCACCGACTCCTGAGTTTTTATTCAAATATAGAGTTAGCAATAGATAACGGGTGAGCTAACACTGTTGATAGAGAACTGTGTTGATAATTTCATGGAAACCTTCGAATTCGGTTTTGACGCCCGGGCTCCTTCGGGCATTCATTTTCATTCATCAGTAGCATGTCCTTTGCAGAACCTTGCTCCCATAACAACTTTCCGGAAAACTTCTCGATCATAAGCAAGATATTCCGCATCTGATACACCCATCTGGAGATCATCCGCCACATCCTGCGCCCATCTTTTCTTTGGCCTTCCTCATCCTCTCTTCTCTTCCCGGGCATATACCCCTGCATTATTGTTCTCTCCAAACTTTCGTGACGTTTCAAGTGACCAAACTATTTAAATTTTCTTTGTTTTATCGTCTTTAGTTGCCAACATTCTTCAATATTCAGATCTTGTCGTATGGATGCATTTCTTCTTTTCTATATTCTTAGGAGTCGTCTATAACGCGCGCTCGGGCGTACAAAAATGTGATGGAGCGGAAAGAGTGGAAGGAGTGTGTGTCTCTGTGAGGTTTGCTTTGTGTATAAATGTGTATATATGGGAGTGAGTGAGAGAGAGAAAGAGAGAGAGAGAGAGAGAGAGAGAAGAGAGAGAGAGAGAGAGAGAGAGAGAGAGAGAGAGAGAGAGAGAGAGAGAGAGAGAGAGAGAGAGAGAGAGAGAGAGAATGAAGGTGAGAGTTAGAGTATGTTGCTGTTTATATCATTATATTGGCTGTATAGTGTTGACTATTTCGCCAACTGATTACATTTTCATACACACTAGTACATCCATTTTTACCCTCATATTCATTGCTGTTTTCGCTGACACTCTTCAATGTAATTTTTGAAGAACTCATTTTGCACCAACAACTAACACTGGTTCTGAAATATCTGACCCCTGAAATGTTCCTAATGTGTCCCGAGGCAATTTGCTGCCACTGATTTGTGATGTTATGTTGTTGTTTATCCATCAAGAATGATGGTGACCATTCATTTCATCCAGTGGTTTTGAAAGTATGGAACCGTTAGTTCATATAGTCGCGTGTTATAGGACATCATAAGTTGTCGGTCTGAAAGCATGTGGTCAATCGTTTCGTCACTTTAGCAAGTGACAATCCCAGGCGATGAACCAGCGTTACCTTCACAGTTTCCTGTCGATTTCGCTGGCGCACCAGTTCCGACCCTTAAACAGCACCCAGAAAACTTAAAGAAAGATCAATCTTGCACCAAACAGGAAAAATCCGTACACCCTTTTACGATTGAAAAAAAAAAAAACTGCTTCCGGTGTCGCCTTAACGTCTGCTGAAGCATATATTTAGAAAGAGTACAGGGAGTTGTGGCGAAGTTTTTGTTTCAACTCGACGAGTGGCTGACTTTGTTGACACAGACCATTAGATTTCTGGAATCTGTGTACTCAGTGCACGTGCGTGACACGGCGCGCGCTTGTACTCACAGGCAGGACCGACTGGTGCAAGCCCCTGAAATAACTCGTCAGTCATTCCCCACACGCGCTTGTCAATGGCCTTGAAAGGGTAGATTTCACGGGTTCATAAAGCAAGGTGCAGGGAGATGAGAGAAGGAGACACAGTGAAGGAGGCGGGCGGATTGACAGACAATACTAAGTTATAGAATATTACCATAGAATATCACCCATTTTTGTCTTGTATTCCGTTCTGTGATGCACACAACAAGTAATGAATATAAGGGGAGCTGAGATAGCTAATGGCTAGCCTCTGGCCTACCGGTTAGGTGGTCAAGAGTTCGATCCGCATTGGGGCAGGTTTGAATTTTTTTTTTTTTGGGGTATATAACCTGGTCTCCTAGGTACCGGGTGTATGTAAAGTCTCACTACACTTTGTATGTAGAACAAATTTAAAAAATGAAGTATATGATGTCATCAAACAGTGTGCTCCACAGCCCATTGTGACCAGTATGTAGCGAATGGCTGTCGTCTGCTGGAGTAATTATTTTCACTCCAAACAGAATTGTGTTATCAAGGAAAGAAAAAAAAAATTTCAAATTTGTTCTACATACAAAGTGCAGTGAGACTTTACAAAGACCCGTATATTCAGATGAAATGGTATCAGGAAATATCGTGAGAAGTTAAGGCGGCTGACGTGATATTGACCACATCACTCACCGAGTGCTGAATGGTTTATAAACATATGGCTCTAACACCATATGGCCGGTCTCCCTGGTCGAGGATTTTCACGGCTTTCTCCGTAATCCCGTATACTCTCGTGAGTAACGTGACGTTCACTAGAATCGGTATCGGTTGTCTCCACGTCGGTAACTTACGGGGTACGTGAGCCGGTCACTCAAAAAGCAATGGCAAACTACTGAGCGTAATCATGCCAAGAAATCAACAATCAGCTGAAAGATGTTGATGTTGACATCGATGTCCTGTAAATGATATGCGGAAGAAAAAAAACACCATATGCCTTAAGGTGTGAGAGAGGGAACAATACTTTACTTACTACTGACCGCAGGCTAGACTATGAAGACAGGAATTATGATAACTGGCAAGGTTGTCTACAACAATCATTTATAAATAAAAAATAAAACGGGAGAAGTGTCGACCAAGTCAAAAGTTTCTTCGACCTTCGTCACGTATTAACATACGATGGTTGTGGGGGAGATGGAGGGAGAGACTGTTAGATGTCTGAAGAGAGCGAGAAATGGGGCGCTGGAGATCCTTTGTAACCATCCTTCGTTGTGAAAATTGCAACCTATCTGGTCTGTGGATGTAGTAGAACATAAGGTTTACGTGTTGAAGATGGCAAGTGATCTGGTTGCGGATATAAACGAGGTATAAGACCCCTTTAAACGTCACATGGTCATACTGGGCATATGACGCTTGACCCATATTCAGTGGGTGATATGATCAGAACAAGCTGCCAACCTTTACTTCCAAACCCATTTCCTGGTACTTGTTGTAGGCTGCCTATCTGGAAGCCCAGGACCTTTTTTTTTTTAAACCCGCTCCGATGGTCTGGGATTCGTACTCATGACCACCGGGCCGATAGCCAAGCATCTGGCCACTACGCTACCACCGTTCCCAGTCCGGGGATGTAGTAAAACAGAGGTTTGGTGTGGTCGTGTATAGGCCATCCCACGGCAGTGACTGCTGTAGTGGTGTGAAATTATTGGCCTTCATGCATCTTAGGGAGCGACATAGTAAGAACTCATAATTAAAACTCACCGCCTTTTTTTCGTTCCACATTTTCAAGAGTAAAAAAAAACACAAAGCCACCCCGGCGTCATGTCGTGTATAAATTGGTAAAGGACCCCCACCACCCCACCATCTTTTCTCACGTGAAGCGTATTTGCTGCTAGCCCATATACTTGTGTAGACTAACAGACGCTGGTGATGTGCTATATATTACACAGATCGTCCTTGCTTCCAATTTGAGGCTGTGTAGATCTTGAAGCCCGGGTCCATTAAAATAAAAAACTATCCTCTACTCGAAAGGTATTCGAACACATGACCACAAGGCCGACTGGCTTGCGTGCTACCACCTGCACCACGGCGGCTCCCTGTATCGTGTACATCTAGCATAAATGCACATTTACTTGATTATGTGGTCAATCAAGTCAAGCTCGGCTTTCAACATAAGAGATGAACAGCCGCCATATCCCTATTGTCGTTTGTAAGAGTCCAACGGTAACATCGCGCTCAGAATAGGAATTGAGGAGGCGTGGCTTAAAGGTTATGGTGTCCGGCTCAGACTCAGAAGGTATCGGATTCAAATCCCTGCCTACAACTGGGTATTATTACATGGACCGTTTGTACGTAATAATGTCACAACACCTCTGATCTCTTGGGTAGTGAGATAGGATAGGATATCTCGAATACAGGCGAAAACTTGGAGGCCCCGGGGCAGAGTGTGAGGCAATCAACTAGAAAGAGAAACAAAGATAAATGAGAAGGTTGAGCTGGAAGACATGGAAAAGGACACAGGGACTGAGGCGACCGGGACAGAAAAGAATAAGCAGCAGCAGCAGCAGAAAATAAATAATATCTTGAGGAAGAAGAAGGAAAGGAAGGAGTAGGGAGAGGGGCAGTCATATACATTAAGAATGAAAAAGAAACCGACAGGGAGAAAGCAATAATAAATAACACATTTGGTGGGAGTGGAGATGTGATGATTATTTGACATAACATTTAAGTAACCCGATAGCAATACACTATTTTGTTGATTTAAGTATGGGCGTTGTCTGTGAAAGGCATTGTTTTCATTGCTGTCGGCTCTAGTCAATTAAACAGCAGCTCCACCTCAGCTGGGAAGCCGCGGCAGCCTAGAGACTAGAAGCTCGATGTCGGTCTGGTGATCATGGGTTCGAACCCGAATCGGGGCGGAGTATTTAAAAGTAACCTAGGCTCTCAGGCTGACGCAGTTTGTATAGCGTGTATTTTTAATTACTGTGTAGTGTTTGAAAATATTGCCGGTCCAAGTTTTGTATTCACCCTCTGTAAAGTCCATGCAACTTAATAGGTAAATACAAAACTTTGACCGGCAACATTTTCAAACACCGTACAGTCATTTACAATACACTCTATACATGGGCGCCAGGAAGTGTCTTGGTAAGCAAAGGCAGTCGGTGGGATACTGACCCCATCACCCACCTTGTGCGACTGCTCTATGCAAATGTGGGTCCAGCACCATATGCCTGTAAAATGGGAACCAGGAAATGTCATTGGAAGTAAAGACAAAGGGCGAAATACTGACTACTTAAATATGGGTCTATCATCATATGGCCAATGTGGCTTAAGGCATGAGAAAGGTGTCTTTAGTTTCTTTATTTGATACATGCCCAATGCGTTTTCTCATTATAGTCCACGCCGCGTGTCGTTGATGATCATGTCTGCCCATTGCCTTTTGTCTCTTGTGCCACCAGTCGTTTCTGATACTGATGTTCCTCCGTGCCACGATATCAAACAACCCAGCATCTTCTCTCTTTCTTCCCACCTCCCTTCTATTTTTCCCGTTGTGACGACATATTCCAGCTTTACCTTTATCAAGATAATCCAAAGAATGTAGACTGTCCTCCTGTGATGTGAGTAACCAGTTCTCTTTGTGGGTTGCCTGCCAGATTGACAGGTGGTCGGTCACGTGATTGGAGCAACATTGATAGGGGATTTAAGAATTGACCATGACCTCCAAGTCGATCCAGCCTCAAATCTGCACCAGGACATGTAACCGGAAGTAAGGCAGGACATGCAGCGAGATGTAGCAGGGAGTAAGGCAGGGCATGAAACAGGGAGTAAGGCAGGACGTGTAACATGGAGTACCGCAGGGTATGTAACAGGGAGTAAGGCAGGACATGAAACAGGGAGTAAGGCAGGATATGTAACAGGGAGTAAGGTAGGACATGCAGCAGGGAGTAAGGCAGGACATGTAATAGGGAGTAAGGCAGGACATGTAACAGGAAGGCAGGACATAAAACAGGTAGTAAGGCAGGACATGTAACAGGGAGTAAGGTAGGACATGTAACACGATATAAGGCAGGACATGTAACAGGGAGTAAGGTAGGACATGTAACAGGATATAAGGTAGGACATGTAACAGGTAGTAAGGCAGGACATGTAACAGGGAGTAAGGCAGGACGTGTAACATGGAGTACCGCAGGGTATGTAACAGGGAGTAAGGCAGGACATGAAACAGGGAGTAAGGCAGGATATGTAACAGGGAGTAAGGTAGGACATGCAGCAGGGAGTAAGGCAGGACATGTAATAGGGAGTAAGGCAGGACGTGTAACAGAGAGTAAGGCAGGACATGTAACAGGAAGGCAGGACATAAAACAGGTAGTAAGGCAGGACATGTAACAGGGAGTAAGGTAGGACATGTAACAGGATATAAGGCAGGACATGTAACAGGGAGTAAGGTAGGACATGTAACAGGATATAAGGTAGGACATGTAACAGGTAGTAAGGCAGGATATGTAACAGGGAGTAAGGCAGGACATGTAACATGGAGTAAGGCAGGACATGTAACAAGGAGTAAGGCAGGGCGTGTAACAAGAAGGCAGAACATGCACCAGGGAGTAAGGCAGGACATGTAACATGGAGTATGGCAGAACATGTAAAATCAAATCAAATCAACTTTATTTTAAAAGGGTCACAAACTGGGCACGCAGGCCCGTCTTACATTCGACCCTTCCAATCACTCGTCTTTCGTTCAACAAGAGCATTATACATTTACATAGGAAGAAAAATAAACATTGTGAAATGAATGTTGAAAACATAAACAAGGCAAATTACCATGTTATGAGGCCCATCTCCCACCTACCCATACATCACCCCACCCACACACACCACCACCTACCCAGACACACACACACACACACACACACACACACACAGGGACACATACATACCGCACCGACAGACCCATCCCCCTCCCGCAATCCCCCACCCACACACACACTGCCCTCACCAGTTCCCCCCAACCAAAACACACTCGCTACCCACAAACATCCCACGCCCACACATATACACATCCTAATCCTCACATCCTCTCCCCACCCAAACCTCAAACCACCCATCCCCCAGCCACACCTCCATCGAACACATATTCCCAACCCACGCGCACACATCCCCCACCAATCCACACATCGCACATCCACTAACACATCTCCAAACCATACACACACATCCCCACCAACTGACATCTCCCTACCCACACACACACACACACATCTCCCTAACCACCTATACATCCTCAATCCACTCACACACACCAGACCACCCACACATACATCCTCTACCCACCCACACATGCCCTAACCCAATCCTCCACCACACATATCCCCCACCCGCACATCACATACATCCCCTACCAAGCAATATTTCTAACCCAAGCACCACACACACACACATATCCCTCACCAACACATCCCACACCCACATACCATCACACATCCCCACCTACATACCACAAACATATCCCCCACCCACATACACACAATATCCCCACCCACACCCACACATATACCCTCACCCACCCACCGCACATACCCCACCCACACACCACAAAAAATCCCCCATCCACATAAACATACCCCACCCACACACATATTCCCAACCAACACACCACACACCTCTTCCAACCCACACTCACATTTCCCACCCACCAACCAACACACACTCACTCACCCAAACATCCTCCACTACGCACCCAAACATTCCCACCCACCCACCCCCAACCAAATATCTCTCGATCACAATACCCCTACCCACACACATCCTCCACCCACTCACGCATCCCACCCCGACACATACACATCCCTCACTCACCTACACATCTCTAAGCCACTCACACACCCCCACCCACACATTTCCCATCCACGCACACATCTCCCACCCACACACCCCCACTACCCACACATACTTCCCCCAACCACCACACATCCCTTACTCACCCACACATATCCCCCACCCATACACACATTCCCCGCACCCATCACACACATCCCCACACAACACACTATCCCCACCCACACACATATCCTCACCCATACCACCACAAACATACCCCCACCCACACACCATGCACACATCCCCCACCAACACACCGCACACATATCCCAAACCCACACACCATACACTTCTCCCAACCCGCCCTTGCATCCCCAATCCACCCACACGATCCCCTACCCACACAACCCCGCCACCCACACATACTTCCCCAAACCATCCACACATCTCCACCCACCCACACATATGCCCCACCGAAACACACATCCCCAGCACCTGTCCCACACAATATCCTCCACCCATACACGCATCCCCCACACCCATTCCCACACCGCTACTTTCACTCCCACACATCCATCCACACATCCCACCAACACCCACAAATACACTACCCACTAACACTCACACACCCCAACTCATCCAAAAGCATACCCCCACCCACACATCCCCCACCCACACATATCCCCACACTCACACACATCCTCCACACACACTCACACATCCTCACATCTAGACACATACAAAATGTCTCACGTTACCATTGAAACTAGTATGAACAAACTCCCACACTTTACTCACACATACACTGACAATTGTTGTGAGCAGTCCCATAAAAATGTTAAACATGGAGAAAATGTGTACATACACAGTGTGTGGCGTAAAAAAATAGTGATGCTCCCACAAACAGAGATACACACAGAGAAGGCACACACACACACACACACACACACACACACACACACACACACACTCGCACACAAACATTCACTCATACGCTCACTCATTCTGGCTCTCATTCACACTCACTGACTCTCTCACTCAAACTACAGTAGTGTACATAAATTTATATTGTACATATTAAAATCAAATGGTATTCAACTGATAGTAAGGCAGGACATGTAACAAGGAGTAACGCAGGACATGTAACAGAGAGTAAGGTAGGACATGTAACAGAGAGTAAGGCAGGACATGCAACAGGGAGTAAGGCAGGACATGCAACAGGGAGTAAGGCAGGACATGTAACAGGGAGTAAGGCAGGGCATGTAACAGGGAGTAAGGCAGGAAATATAACAGGTAGTAAGGCACGACATGTAACAGGAAGACAGGACATGTAACAGGGAGTAAGGCAGGATGTATAACAGGTAGTAAGGCAGGCAATGTAACAGGGAGTAAGGCAGGACATGTAACAGATAGTAAGGCAGGACATGTAACAGGGAGTAATGCAGGACATGTAACAGGGAGTAAGGCAGGACATATAACATGAAGTAAGGCAGGACATGTAACAGAGAGTAAGGTAGGACATGTAACAGGGAGTAAGGCAGGGCATGTAACAGGGAGTAAGGCAGGAAATGTAACAGGTAGTAAGGCACGACATGTAACAGGAAGACAGGACATGTAACAGGGAGTAAGGCAGGACGTATAACAGGTAGTAAGGCAGGCAATGTAACAGGGAGTAAGGCAGGACATGTAACAGATAGTAAGGCAGGACATGTAACAGGGAGTAATGCAGGACATGTAACAGGGAGTAAGGCAGGACATATAACATGAAGTAAGGCAGGACATGTAACAGAGAGTAAGGTAAGACATGTAACAGGGAGTAAGGCAGGACATGTAACAGGGAGTAAGGCAGGACATGTAACAGGGAGTAAGGTAGGACATGTAACAGGGAGTAAGGCAGGACATGCACCAGGGAGTAAGTCAGGACATGTAACAGGGAGTAAGACAGGACATGTAACATGGAGTAAGGCAGGACATGTAACAGGGAGTAAGGCAGGACATGTAACATGGAGTAAGGCAGGACATGCACCAGGGAGTAAGGCAGGACATGTAACAGGGAGTAAAGTAGGACATGTAACAGGGAGTAAGGCAGGGCATGTAACAAGAAGGCAGGACATGTAACAGGGAGTAAGGTAGGACATGTAAAATGGAGTAAGGCAGGACATGTAACAGGGTTTAAGGTAGGAAATGTAACAGGAAGTAAGGCAGAACATGTAACAGGGTGTAAGGCAGAACATGTTACAGTGAGTAAGGCAGAACATGTAACAGGAAGGCAGGACATGTAACAGGGAAGTAAGGCAAGACATGTAACAGGGAGTAAGGTAGGACATGTAACAGGGAGTAAGGCAGGGCATGTAACAAGAAGGCAGGACATGTAACAGGGAGTAAGGTAGGACATGTAATATGGAGAAAGGCAGGACATGTAACAGGGAGTAAGTAGGACATATAACAGGGAGTAAGGCAGGACATGTAACAGGGAGTACGGTAGGACATGTAACAGGAAGTAAGGCAGGACATGTAACAGGGTGTAAGGCAGGACATGTAACAGGGATTACAGGCAGCTCGCCTTTATCACGCAACAAATGTCGATTCAACCGTAACAAATGAGGCTAGCACCATATACCCAATATGCTTCAATGCGTGGAAAAGAGTCCTTCACTTTCACGCGCACAAAGAAGTAGATACAAGCGAGTGAGATTAGAGCTTGTAATTTTTAAAATATTTTCTAGCGTGTCAACTAATCTCTGCTTCTTTCCTCTACTTCTCTGAAATTTCATCAATACCTCTGACAATTATTATCAAGAACATAAAGTTTGCACTTTCTTTGTTTTTAACTTAAGGACACATTCTATTCGATCCGCGGCACTATCTGATAGACACTTAGCTCGACTGTTACTTGCCTGTAAGAGCATCAGTGTCATCGTGGTAGTATGTGTCATTATTAAAACATTGGTCCGAGTACAATCCCAGCAGTGCTGAGGCCGACTCAGTCTTGTGACATGGGCTCCAGATCATTCTCCGGAAATATTCTAGGAAGGTCGTGTGACAAGGAAGGGAACAAGTTACCAAACCCTGTTGTTTGTCCACCAAGAACAATGATGACCATTTGAAGAATGATTTGCGCGACTAACTGGATTAAAGTGAGGAAGAGTTGCCAAATTCGTTCATCTCACTCTCTCGCCTGAGTCCACCTGAGTCCAGTGGCAAGACAAGTCAAGACGACTGGAGACGAATACGGGTGCAGTGGATGACCAGGGCGCTCTACGTGCCTTGCCATGCTCATTACGTTCCACAACGCTTTGCAGGTAAACGCGGTCTTGCCTGTTGAATCATCTATGATTTCTTCCGCGCAGTCCGCCGAATCCTGTCTTCACATGCTGGGTAGGCATACCTTAGTTCACCGATTGGTTTGACATCAAATCGGTTACCCACACCTAGTTTAGCCAACCTGTCACAGCCAACCCCATTATATCATTAGCCTAGAATATGGTTTGTCTCCTCCCATACGTTGTATAACTTCGGCACTGATACCGAATTACGACGCATCAGCAAGGATTCAAAGGTCTGTGCACGAGAATCATCAAAGTTTGTTCTGTGTGGGTAGGTTTCCTAATTTTGACACTCAGCCAGTCTGGACTACTCTTCTCAATGTCCAAGTGTCCAGGGATTGTTCACACGTTCACCGTGTACACGAATCTTTCGCCCTTAGCTGAGAAGACTAGACATCGCACAACCCTAGGATCAGGGTGAGTACCCTACACTTCGTGGTAACCAGATATCGAACCGGCAGGCAACTCACAAATAGGTTACTAGCATCAGAAAAAGACAGTCCACATTCCTTGGGCATGCTATGAAAAGACGAAAGGTATTGTATGTCGTCACAATTGGAAAATTGGAGGGGTGGAGACGCAGGGGGAAGAAACAGTGAGAAGATGCTAGACTGCTTGACATACTTTTGTTATCCTGATAACATAGTTTTGGTTGCTGAAAGTGAAATGCAGTTACAAGAAATTATAGATATAATTGCAACAGAAAGTAAAAACAAAGGACTTAATCTGAATAACAGTCACAAAAACAGAAGAATGCTGGTGTATTTCGAAACAATGGGAAATCGGAAGGGGAGGAGAAGCAGTCGGAGACCAAAAGAGAGTATGGTAGATAGTTTGACATCATGGCATAAAGGAATATCACTATCAGAAATGACTGGCAGCATATGAGACAGAGGGATGTGGAAAGACATGACCACCACACGGCTTGGACTGTAAGAAGAAGTACGAGTATAAATCCACACTGCCCATGTCGTAAACCGAACAAAGTCAGGACAAGCCAGGGGCGAGCGTTATTCCTTTTAAGCCATTTCTCCTATAGCCTAGAATATGAGAAGTTCTAACACTTCATGGTCCTAATGCAGAAACCTGCAGGGGACTGCAATAACACAACATTTCCTGAAGCAGTTTCCTGCCATGGGGATGTGATGTGATAGGGTTATCATATGTTGTAGGACTGGATGAGCGGATGAATAAGTGGCCCTTTTCCTCACTTAACGAGACAACGAGCGCAAGAGTCGAACCTTTGTCCGATAGTACTCATATAATTATCTGAGCATCTCCTTATCAGCTTTAATAACTCGCCCGCTATGCAAGGGACTATCTCGCCCTTTATTTCCCCCTCCTATTGGAGTTTCTTTATTGGGTTTATGCCCATGCCGGTGCAATAACAGACAGACTGAGCAACAGCTAACACCTGTATAGATTTGGTTTCTGAGGGAAATGCAAAGAATACAATGGGCAGACAGAAAAACCAATGACCAAGTCCTACAAGAAATAAATGAAAACCGTAAACTGATTAGAGAAATTAGACGTAGACAATCACAATCTCTTGGACACGTTATGAGAAAAAATAATCCAGATAACTTGTGACAACTGGCAAGAATGAGGTGAGCAGAATAAGGGGAAGGCAGAAAAGTAAATACCAGATGGCTTGGCCACGTTTTATGGTCGAGACAAAAACACATAGCTGATCCACGACTCTGGTGATCGTGTGAGATGGCGAAACATAACCGCCCACGCTTATCTGCATGGCACATGATGATGATGATTGTAATAACACTGAAAAATGATATCGTCAAACCAAAAAACAACAAAAATAGAAAATCTCACACGTGAGTAATCAGATACACCAGATAGCAGTTTGGGCGTTCTACGACCGTCTAAACCTACCAGAAACCATGTTCATTTGTATATTAATGTAACCACGTGAAGCGATGTGCTCCGGGTATAAAAGACGGGAGAGTGAGAGATGGGTATGTGAGTAGATTCCCATGTAGAAATGAATAATGCAGACTTGGAATAGGGGTGTGGGATTTGCTGTTGTGATAATGGTTGCAGATTTGGCTTGGAATGACTATCTGGCAGCAGAGATTTCTTTAACTAAGGTAGGCAGGGAAAAGGCATTACAGACTTGTAGAAAAGTAAGGGGTAACCAGGAGGAGAGTGGGAAGGGCAGGGGGAGGAGAAGGGAGGGAGGTGGATGAAAAAGAAGAGGAGGAGCATAAGCAGGAGGAAGAAGAAGAAACGATGGAGGAGGAGGATTAAGGTGATGACGATGCTGAGGATAGTTAGTGGTAGTTATAGTATAAATGTTTTGCATATCCTTCCAGTATCTTTCAGCTGTATGTTGATTTCTTGGGAAGATTACGCTCAGTAGTTTGCCATTGCTTTCTGAGCGGCTGGCTCACATACCCCGTAAGTTACCGATGCGATTCGAACCACTGCTGATTCTCACCGTCATCACGTTACCTACGAGAGTTTACGAGATTACGGAGAGAAGTCGCTAACCTCTAAGCCACGAAGCCGGCAGTTATAGTATAGTAGGTCTTAATCAGATATGACTGAGTGTGACAGTTGACTGTACTACCTACTTTCTGTTAGCTCAGAATGTTGACGGCGCTCATTAAATCTGACACCCGACACTTTGACAATGGCTTCGGGCGGAGAGGCGCAGTTGGGAGGTTACAAGCCTTACCCTAGTGTGAGGAAATGCACTCTACAGACTAAATGTCATGGCAGGGCAGACCAGACCCTAAGCCTTGGTCGACAACTGGTGTAGGATGGAAGCTTCGACAGGTAGAGGCTTGCTTTGCTAATTTGCAGCTTCTGCAGCTTGTCTTGTTCCAGATGTATTGTTGTTACCTTTCTTCTTGACATAACTATGCAGGCCGAGAGAGGGATGATTCTGCATGGGCAACACATGGTCTCTAAATTCAGCCCAGCCTTTGTGCTATTCAGAGGTATAACTTCATTTTACAATTTATAGTCTATCACAGTGGCATCGTGCCAGCCAGTAGTGGAAGTGGTAGCGGTAGTAGTGGCGGCGGCAGCAAGATGAGCAACAGCAGCAGCAGCAACAGCAGCACTAGCAGCAGCAGCAGCAGCATCAGTAATAGTAGTAGTAGTAGTAGTAGTAGTAGTATTAGTAGTAGTAGTAGTTGTTGTAGTAGTAGTAGTAGTAGTAGTAGTAGTACTACTGACAGTAGCAACACCAGCAGCAGGCGGCGGCGGTGGATGAGTAGTAGTAGTAGTAGTAGTAGTAGTAGTAGTAGTAGTAGTAGTAGTAGTAGTAGTAGTAGTAGTAGTGACGGTGATGGCGGCGGTGGTGGCGGTGGTGGTGGTGGTGGTGGTGGTCGTCGTCGTCGTCGTCGTCGTCGTCACCGTAGTAGTAGTAGTAGTAGTAGTAGTAGTAGTAGTAGTAGTAGTAGTAGTAGCGGTGGTGGTGGTGGTGGTGGTGGTCGTCGTCGTCGTCGTCACCGTAGTAGTAGTAGTAGTAGTAGTAGTAGTAGTAGTAGTAGTAGTAGTAGTAGTAGTAGTAGTAGTAGTAGTATAGTAGTAGAAGTAGTAGTAGTGGTAGTAGTAGTGGCGGTGGTGGCGGCGGCGGTGGTGGTGGTGGTGGTGGTCGTCGTCGTCGTCGTCGTAGTCGTCGTCGTCGTCGTAGTAGTAGTAGTAGTAGTAGTAGTAGTAGTAGTAGTAGTAGTAGTAGTAGTAGTAGTAGTGGCGGTGGTGGCGGCGGCGGTGGTGGTGGTGGTGGTGGTGGTTGTGGTGGTGGTGGTGGTCGTCGTCGTCGTCGTCGTAGTAGTAGTAGTAGTAGTAGTAGTAGTAGTAGTAGTAGTAGTAGTAGTAGTAGTAGTGGTAGTAGTGGTAGCAGCAGCAGAAGCAGCAGCAGTAGTAGCAGCAGCAGCAGTAGTAGTAGTAGTAGTAGTAGTAGTAGTAGTAGTAGTAGTAGTAGTAGTAGTAGTAGTAGTAGTTGTAGTAGTTGTAGTGGTAGTAGTAGTAGTAGTAGTAGTAGTAGTAGTAGTAGTAGTAGTAGTAGTAGTAGTAGTAGTAGTAGTAGTAGTAGTAGTAGTAGTAGTAGATCCCGATGGCGAATGTTTTCCAACTTCGATTTTACTGCCAAAGATTGTGCCAAAAAGAGCTAACATTAACTCTTCACAGAATTGCCTGACCGTGTGCAAACATACAAACACACTTCAATTGAACTGCTTATTTCAGCTATCCAACACACTCCGTGTCAGAAAGATAGTTACAAGTAATGATATTTCTATTACTGCACCTGAAGATTTCAACTGTCGAACACAAATATATTACGTGAAAAACAGATAACGATAACTCTTGCGGAAAGATAGTCACTGATTATTTCTCTTTCAATTTTAACCGTTGACAGATTCTCCGTTATTTTTTATCGTCTTTTCTAAAACATGCAAACAATTTTTATAACAATTTTCTACGGAAAAACTGAAAATGACTCGTGCGCAATTTGTTAACCGTAAATCTGTGTTTAAAAACAATATTTGTTCAGCTTGTCTCTATCAGAGCACAAACATTTCATTAATTCTAACTTTACTTCAGACTGGGAATTTTCTCTCCAGCTTTTTCATCAGGTGTTTAGCGAACGTGACTTAGCGGTTTGTTGGTTACGGTGACGCATTGCTGACTACACTGATTTTTTTTAGGTGCCATTCATTACTGCAAGTTTTGCCTTGTCGATTAACCCGGGGATGTTTTGTGAGTTTACGTTTGTGCGTGTACTTTACCTGAGCTGTAACGCGTGAGAAATTGAATATATACAGTAAAAATGTGTTATTTATAACGACAAAGAGAGATCCGTAAACTTATATAATCGGAGGACGAAATAAGAATTATTCACTTATTTTTGTATTAGGAAATTAATCACGCGTTGAACTTCCAACACTGTTATTATGCATTAATCATTCTAAGAGTAAATCAAAAGAATCAAACACTGTTAATTCTACATAAATGTTAAAAGAATTCTTTTCCACGATGAGCGTACAATATGTACAATGCACACTATGTTTATGGACCAACTGGTACTTCCCCGACCTCCGTGGCTAAGGACTTACGGACACGATTCGTAAGCCTGCTTACCCGCATTCGAAACACAGCTGCAACCGATTTGGCAGCAGACCGCGTTGCGCTGGATTTTAACGTGTTGGTATGGGAGCCGGTCGTTCAGAAAGCAATGGCAAACTAGTGAATGTAAAGCTTGCCAAGATCTCGATAACAGCAGTAACATGCTGATGTTGACAGCGATTTCCTGTGGAATAGGATATGCAAAAAAAAAAAAAAACACTGGTACTTTATGGGCGATGTAGCCACTATCTCGCCAGCTGGCGGTACTACGGAGAACATGTTCTGGTGCACATTTCAGACTTAGTCTATATGGGGAGCCCTCAGATATAACTGATCCTGTCTCCCTTCATCCGTATGTCATTTCCATTTTACTATGTGTCCACACTCTCTGCTCCGACACCTACTCTCCTTACCTCTCTGTCTCTTTCCGACGTCTCTTGTCTGGTGAAGTGGTCAAGCCGTTTGACTCGTGCTCCAAAGGTTCTGGGTTCGATTCCGGGCCGCGTCCTTCGGTTCACGAGTGAAATTTTTTCGAGACTCCTGTGGGTCGTCGCTAGAGCTACAGAGTTCGTGCTTTGTGCGACACTTTCCGCGCTGCGGAAAAAGACCGAGCCATATGGGGTAAAACTGGGTGCAATGAAGTCGACCCTGTCGACTTTTAAGCGACGTTTTTCCCCTTGTTACCGCTTCAAAGAGAAGTCTCTCTCACAGTTCCCGTGGAGGTGGTACTTCAGTAACGAGACAGAGGGTAATCTGCTACACCAACCTTACTCTGACAGATGCAAGTTTGTTCATGGCTGAAACAACCTGAGCGTGACTTGCCGCTTTATTGGTTACCGTGACGCATTGCTGATTTTTTTAGGTGCCATTCATTACTGCAAGTTTTGCGTTGGCGATTAACCCAATGATTGTTTGTGAGTTTTACGTCTGTGCGTGTACTTTACCTGAGCTGTAACGCGTTAGAATTTTAATAGATACAGTAAAAATTGTTTTTATAACGACAAAGAGAGTTCCGTAAGCAATACAGTTTTATCATTGGAGGACGTCCAAAGAATTATAATTAACTGGTTTTGTATTAAGAAATCAAACACGCGTTGAGCACGCAAACATTGCTTTTATGTTGTATTTATTCAACAAACGCATCAAATGAATCAAAGACACTTTAGTTGCTCAACGTACAAATAAACAGGGAACCCTTTTCTGCACCCTAAATCTTAATGAGTATAATGTTTACTAGTCCCATATCTGTACAGACTAATCAGCACTGGAAGGGTGAGGTGGTAACAATCACGTCGATTGCTTTCACTTCCCAGAACATGATTTGTTTCCAATTTTCAGCTGGCTTGACCAGGAAGTCCAGAATGCAACTAATACTTTCTCCCTGCACACGTCTATCGTTTCCATTATCAGTGTAAACCACTCTCCGTTTCCTTTTCTTCTGCTACCAGTCTTGGCTATGAACCTACTCCAGCATGAGTAGCAAACAGAATGGTGTATATTATCCATTGTAGTGTGTATATGTTTTCATGTAAAGATATCGGAATATGCATTGTAAAATAGAGACCAATATTAAACATTGATATAAATTAAATAAATAATGTACAATACGCAGACGATGCAGTTGTATTGGCTGAAGAAGAACCGGATCTTCAAGAATTAGCACATCAAATAAAATAATATCTTAGACATACATAAAGAAAAGCAGACACTATTGTTATAAGAAAAAGATAGTATTAATCCAGTTTGTCAAATAACATTAACAAGAAAAACTTTCTAACAATCCATAGTTTTTCCTTGCACGGACAATTAGTAACAGACGATGGCAAGTGAGGGAATATTACGAAAGGCACAATAAGAATTGACCACAGCTAACACTTAACAATATGGAAGTTTTTCACTTCTAAAACGATAAGTTACTAGTTAACATGCAGCGTGGTTTTCTTTAAACAAATGTCTCCGAATACAGGGTGTATTGTTAATGACTGTGCAGTGTTTAAAAATATTGCCTATTCTACTGCATGAACTTTACAGAGGGTGAATACAAAACTTGGACCGGCAATATTTTCAAACACTGCACAGTCATTAAAACTACACCCTATAATTTCCTACTGTGGGTCTGTGATGTGATAATGCCATCACATGTTGTCTGCCTGCATGCACGGAGGAACCGGTGACCATCTTTTTCTCACTTAGTGAGACGATGAACACAGGCGTCTAACCTTCGTTCGACAAAGGTCATGATATTATCGGCGCAGCTTCTTATCAAATTTGCTAACGCGCCGCTGAAGAATAGTTAAGTGTTACATTTAATCTTCATTACTGCATCGTGAGTGGCACCTTGCAGTCTTTACAGACCAAAGTATCTGAGTTGGAATTTGGCCAAATTTCCATCACAATGCCTGGGCAGAGCTTCAGAGAACATGTGGTGCCCAAACGACATGTTCCCTCTCTCGGCCTTGCCTCGTTTGACCCAGAGGAATGGATAACCAATACGTCTGGAACAAGGAGGCTGCAGACGCTGGCTACTCAGCGTCAAACCTCCGAGACCTCGCATCCACGAGCAGAAGACGAGTGATGGCCAGATACTAAACCCTTTGGATTTGACTTAGAGGCGTTCAGCCAAATCCCGCAGGTAAGGATCGTATACGCGCCGGACCACTTGGCGCGTACACCTGTCAAACGCAAGTGTCTGGACCTTGTAACCGTGTACTACCGTCAGACTCCCCGCCTGACTCGTGCGGCTCCCGCAACCAACAAGGGTAGGTCCGCCGGAGATATTGCTCGTCTGTTGCGGACAAATCTCCACGACTGAATAAGTAAAGAAACGATGAATAAACATGTAAGGCTAGAATTTATGCCTTTAAAGTATGTTTAACTGGACAAATAAGAGAAAAACCACATGACGAAATAAAAACTGATAAAGATGTACTAAAAAAATTGGAATGGAAAACAAAACAATATTATCGAATGAGTTTGAGATGATGCCAGACAATTAAGGCACTTCGGTCATATAATAAGACACTGTATTTGAGGAAGTGCTGTTGGATGTGAAACTTGGACAATGTGCAGTCAAGCTGAAAAACATCTGATGGCTGCAGAAATGTGGTTTCTGAGGAAAATGCAAAGAATACCATGGACAGACAGAAAAACCAATGACCAAGTACTACAGGAGACAAATGAAACTCGTAGATTGATTAGAGAAATTAGACGCAGACAGTCAAAATTTTTTGGACATGTTATGAGAAGAAATGGACTGGAGACCTTATTAACAACTGGCAAGATCGAAGGGAACAGACCAAGAGGAAGACCGAGAGGAAAATGCCTGGATGGCTTGGCCACATGGCATGGACGAGACAGGAACACTGAGCTGATCCACGACGCTGGTGATCGAGTGAAATGGCGAGTCATGACTGCCCACGCTTTCCGGTTTGGCACATGATTGATTGATTGTGGGAAGGAGGTGGTGGGGTGGAAGCGTGCAAGAGGAAGACGACTTTACGTGAGAGTG
Organism: Cepaea nemoralis; assembly: GCA_014155875.1. NCBI lineage: Eukaryota > Metazoa > Mollusca > Gastropoda > Stylommatophora > Helicidae > Cepaea > Cepaea nemoralis. Next base: position 3,023 of record JACEFZ010010292.1, on the reverse strand, counting down.
GACAACATCATTAGATGGGCTGCAAGAAGGCTTCATGAGTGCACAGTGAGAACTCGGGATAAAGGCTGTTGGAGATTATTTAGAGCCGAAACTCATGCAGAGATGGCACTTGATTATCATCACTATCTTCAGCATCGTGGTGAATAGCGAACGGGGGTTATGGAGCGCAATGATCGCCCTTCGACAAGGCAATTTAAAAAAAAAAAAAACTTTGAATACAGCGTGCAATAATTTCAGACGGTAGAGAAATACCCTGCAATGACTGCAACAATCAACTTCTATCTGCGCCATGTTTTGTTAACTTTGAATTGTGCTTGTTAAAGAGACGATAAACAGACATTACTGTACAGTCTCCAACGCATGCCATGAGAGAAGGATCATTTACCAAACAAATTGTTTTTAAGTATACTTTTCAGTTTTATTGTGTCACTTTTGGTTTTTTGTTTTCCGTCCCTTGTTACCCTTTTTTACCACAATATAAAATGACACAAAGTAGTGCAGCTTTACATAACAGAGTTACGAC
>JACEFZ010010291.1:25000-27642 GCA_014155875.1 Cepaea nemoralis | reverse complement strand
ACACGAACAGCTGATGTCGTTAAAAATTCTATCACACACTTGTTCCGCTCTGGTGTAGCAATTCGGAATGTGAAATTGTTCTGATAGTTAATGTGTTCGTTGTTTCGCTGGAAAACTTCTGGATTGCGATTGACTGCAGTGGTGTAAATGTCACAGTTCAGTTCACTCTTTCGTTCACGGATTAAAATATCACTGGATATGTTCCACTCGCAGATACCACTGATAACTTGAATAGTTCGCTTGAGGTAAGTTATGAGCGCATGTGGCACTGTTCTTATTTCATAATATATACAATTAATATTGTTCGCTTTCTAACACACACTACGCAATTATTCAAGACGATTACTACACTAATAATACAATAAGAAAAAAAATATTTGCAGTGGGAATGAACCCTATCACATCGTATATTAGATGTACCCAGCTTTCCTGAAAAAAACTTCACTGATGGCTGTGTTGGTCTGAGTGTTTCCTAACACACTGCACTTAGACATTAGTGCTTACTGGGTCGTTCGGACAACGGGACAAAAGATCAGCAATCGTGTTGGTTCTGCCAGCAATATGTCGCACTTCAAAGCTGTAATCTTGCAGCAAAAGTGACCATCGCGCGATCATCTGGTTTGTCGGCACTCCTGAAGTAATAAATTTTAAGGAATCTGGACAATTTAGTTATACCCACCACTAGAGCAAGGGCTTCTAATTGTAGTGTCGACCAAGCGCGTTCTCTTGGTTTCAATTTTCTAGAGAATTAGCCTGACAGGATGTACAGTCAAGGCAAGAGACAGACAGTGTTGGAGATCCATTGCAGCCAACCTTCATTGCGGAGACGGCACCTGATTGATTGATAGGGCTACAGTATGATAAATGTGATGTAGGAAAAGCTCTCTGGGATCTGATGGAGAGTTACTGTATGATAAATGTGATGTGGGGAAGGCTCTCTGGGATCTGATGGAGAGTTACTATATGTTAAATGTGATGTGTGGAAGGCTCTCTGGGATCTGATGGAGAGTTACTGTATGATAAATGTGATGTGTGGAAGGCTCTCTGGGATCTGATGGAGAGTTACTGTATGATAAATGTAATGTGAGGAAGGCACTCTGGGATCTGATGGGGAGTTACTGTATGATAAATATGATGTGAGGAAGGCACTCTGGGATCTGATGGGGAGTTACTGTATGATAAATGTGATGTGAGGAAGGCACTCTGGGATCTGATGGGGAGTTACTGTATGATAAATATGATGTGAGGAAGGCTCTCTGGGATCTGGTGAAGAGCTACAGTATCGGTAAGTGTGTTGTGGGGAAGGCTCTCTGGGATCTGGTATAGGGCTACATTATGATAAATGTGATGTAGGGAAAGCTCTCTGTGATCTGGTGAAGAGCTATTATATGATAAATGTAATGTGAGGAAGGCTCTCTGGGATCTCTTATGGAACCTTGACTGCCGGCGTTTATTGACGTAACATATGATGATGAGTGGGATGATAATGCTTGTATGGTACTGGCACACGATACAAGCATGAAGGCTCGGCTGTCTATTTCCTGCCCTGATACAAGCATGACGGCTCGGCTGTCTATTTCCTGCCCTGATACAAGCATGACGGCTCGGCTGTCTATTTCCTGCCCTGATACAAGCATGACGGCTCGGCTGTCTATTTCCTGCCCTGATACAAGCATGACGGCTCGGCTGTCTATTTCCTGCCCTGATACAAGCATGACGGCTCGGCTGTCTATTTCCTGCCCTGATACAAGCATGACGGCTCGGCTGTCTATTTCCTGCCCTGATACAAGCATGAAGGCTGGGCTGTCTATTTCCTGCCCTGATACAAGCATGAAGGCTGGGCTGTCTATTTCCTGCCCTGATACAAGCATGAAGGCTGGGCTGTCTAATTTCCTGCCCTGATACAAGCATGAAGGCTGGGCTGTCTATTTCCTGCCCTGATACAAGCATGAAGGCTAGGGCTGTCTATTTCCTGCCCTGATACAAGCATGAAGGCTGGGCTGTCTATTTCCTGCCCTGATACAAGCATGAAGGCTGGGCTGTCTATTTCCTGCCCTGATACAAGCATGAAGGCTGGGCTGTCTATTTCCTGCCCTGATACAAGCATGAAGGCTGGGCTGTCTATTTCCTGCCCTGATACAAGCATGAAGGCTGGGCTGTCTATTTCCTGCCCTGATACAAGCATGAAGGCTCGGGCTGTCTATTTCCTGCCCTGATACAAGCATGAAGGCTGGGCTGTCTATTTCCTGCCCTGATACAAGCATGAAGGCTGGGCTGTCTATTTCCTGCCCTGATACAAGCATGAAGGCTGGGCTGTCTATTTCCTGCCCTGATACAAGCATGAAGGCTCGGGCTGTCTATTTCCTGCCCTGATACAAGCATGAAGGCTGGGCTGTCTATTTCCTGCCCTGATACAAGCATGAAGGCTGGGCTGTCTATTTCCTGCCCTGATACAAGCATGAAGGCTGGGCTGTCTATTTCCTGCCCTGATACAAGCATGAAGGCTGGGCTGTCTATTTCCTGCCCTGATACAAGCATGAAGGCTGGGCTGTCTATTTCCTGCCCTGATACAAGCATGAAGGCTGGGCTGTCTATTTCCTGCCCTGATACAAGCATGAAGGCTGGGCTGTCTATTTCCTGCC
>JACEFZ010010291.1:0-20000 GCA_014155875.1 Cepaea nemoralis | reverse complement strand
ATAGCAGTGTGGATAATACAACTGCTTTGTAGACTTTTGGCTTTGTTTGCAGGCTTATTCCAGTTCTGTCCCATACATTCTTGTACAGTCTGCCAAAGGCCGCACTGGCCTTGGAGATTCTTGCATTCACTTCGTCATCAATTGTGGCAGCTTGTGACACAGTGCTGCCAAAATAGGTGAATTTGTCCACAACACTTAGTCTATGATCATTCACTTTGATATTCGGCACAGTGTGATTATTCCCTACAGCTGGCTGGTACATAACTACAGTCTTCTCCACGTTGATATTGAGCTCAAAGTTGGCACAGGCATGTAAGAAAGCTGAAACATTATGTTGCATGTCCACCTCTGAGTTGGCGTATAGAGCGCAATCATCAGCAAACAGGAGCTCTCTGACGGTGTCGCTGTTAATTTTGGTTTTAGCTTTCACCTTCTGAGATTGAATAACTTTCCATCCATACGGTAGTTGATGTCTATTCCAATGTCGTCGTTCTCAAAGGCATTCATCAACATGGCTGAAAACATGAGGCTGAACAGTGTTGGTGCCAGGACACATCCTTGCTTCACTCCATTGGTGACAGGAAAGGGTTCAGACTGTTCACCATTTTCCTGTACTCTTGCCTGCATGCCGTCATGAACCATCTAAATCAAGTCAGTTACATGTGTCAGGAACATAACATGAAAATAAGCATTGAAAAGACAGAGACAATGGTGATAGGCAGACAGTCAAACATCCGGTCAAAACAAAATAAAGACCGTGGAATGTAAATATCTGTCACAAAGTGAATGATGACAGAGTGACAGATGGAGTGGCTATGGTTGTGTCTAGGGTATGTCAGTGTGAATGTTGTGTTGGACAACTGATCAACCACGATGCATCAATACCAATCACTAGAATGCGCACACAATACTTTAATCTGAAACACTGGATACAACATTATTCCTCGGGAACGTTCATCATTATAAAAATCTATACATTGCATAGGCACAGGAACAGTACATGTAGTCCCAACCACTATTACTGCTGACAACTGGGCTCAGTCTTTAATACTTAGCCTCCGAATTACTCTCACTGAAAAACACAGGGCGGAGTTCTCTAGCTAACTCCTTTACTATTCAACCTTTTTCCGACCGCCGACCTCCACTGACGAGTCCCAAATCAATGTTTTTCACTTGTCTGTTTACCCTTCTTTTTCAGCCCTCCCCGGGGAATGCCTCTTTAACCCCGTGAACTTGTTTATGTTGATGCATTGCTACCAAGGGCAGTAACCTTAATGTTAGTGAACCCAGGCATGTTTCAATATCTATGGTCAATTTTCCTTTCAGATGCGGAAATGAGTAGAGAAATCAGCACAGTCTGTGCAAAGGCAAATCAGGTACAGGGAAACTAGAGCGCCACTTCTGTCGCATAGCAAGATACCAATATGTCCTAAAGACAATCTCAGAAGAGCTAATTTTAGCTGACATTATGCTACCAATGTCAAACATGGATGCCTACTGCGACTAAAGAGCGCACAATCATAACAACCGAGATGGGATGTCTTAGAAGAGATGTGGGAGTAATCGTAAGAGATATAATCAGGAATGAGGAAATTAGAAGACTGGAACCAGTCATGCACTTTAGTAAACAAACAGGGACGCAGAGGTGTTTCCAAGACACCAGGGCCGGGTTATAAACTGGCCAAGACCTATTGACGCGTCCTCGTCGAGCGTCCTGGGCAACAGGTCCCTTTGGGGTCCTGGCTAAAGTCAGTAGGATCGCCGATTCCTCCGAAGTCGGAGTGTCTGCCTGTACGGCGAGGAACCACCAGTCTGCACACCAATAAGCCAGACATGGGACAACGGATACTCACGCAAAACTCAGGTCCTGTATGACATCACACTGATGTTGGACAACAGGATGCCTTCATCCGACATACAGGACTTCGCGTTGGAGCTCAAGCCAACGAACACAAGCAAGCAAGCATTAAACAAACATATTAAATGAGTTGCCAACCTCACACAACAGCCCTGGTAAAACCTGCTACAAAGAACCATATTAAAGACTTATGATAGGTACAAAGCAAGGTGAAGACCACGTCAACGATTGAGTGATGATATCAAGAACTACCTTAGAGAAATGATAACCAACTTATAAAGAGCATGTGATATACAGCATACAAGATGTTTGCATCTTTCAATACCTCCCCGTCTCTCCCCTCACCATAAAGAGCATGTGATATACAGCATACAAGATCTTTGCATCTTTCAATACCTCCCCTCCCCCCCTCCCCCTAGCCTCACCACCACCACCACCAACGCACGCTAGAAAAACCACTTCACTGAGTTAAATGGCACAGAAGAAGCAGAGAAATGAAGAAGTAAAGGTAGAAGGAAGAGAGAAAGAAGAAAATGAAGAGAAGAAGGAGGGAGAGGAGGAGGAGTAGCAGTAGCAGTAGGAGTAGCAGCAGCAGCAGCATCAGAAGAAGAAGAAGAAGAAGAAGAAGAAGAAGAAGAAGAAGAAGAAGAAGAAGAAGAAGAAGAAGAAGAAGAAGAAGAAGAAGAAGAAGAAGAAGAAGAAGAAGAAGAAGAAGAAGAAGAAGAAGAACGAACGAACGAATGAACGTACGAACGAACGAACGAAGAGTCTTTATTTTCAAATGGTTAAGAATTGGGCACTGTAGCATGATGTCTTCAGACGTTCGCATCCCCAGTCCATTTTCATTTCTCAATACTCAGTAGTTAACCACGTAAGCCGTCTTGATACCCTAACTAAAAATAGAATCGTAGATTCTAGATCGAGAGAGGGTAGATGAATGGTGGGGACTCAATTTCATTGGGTAACCCTTGGGCTGGTAACGCTCCTTAATACATAATTAGCCCGCCAGTCGAAGCCTTGATTCCATCCCGTAAGGACGTGTTCAAGATGCAGTGGTAAAATTTGCCCAAAAGCATTCTTTATGATGTGGTCATCTGCACTCCAGGTACCTAAATCATTTAATATGTTATGTGTAAACCTGATGAAGTGAGAGAGAGACGAATGGCCGAGTATTTTCTTGAGAAAATGTAAAAAGAAGACAGGACTTCGGTACAGTGACTCTAAAACTGCTGCTCAAAACCTGTCATGTCTACCGCAGTGAAACATTCTTACCATGTCTATTGTCTGTCTGATTTGATGATTTGCATATGCTTATGACTGTAAACCACGCTCAATGCATATGGCAAAACCTTTGTGCCCTCTGAACATTCGTTGAGTGCCTATCATGACCATTCTTAACCAAAACTGTACCTTGCTCTTGAGAGTTACCTTTGGCAGCTTTGTTTCAGAATGTGTGATGCTATATACTGCATGTAATTTCTCCCTTATAATGGCTGAGAATGTTTGAGTGAATGAGATGGTAATTATATAATTAACTTCTCATATTTGTAAAACTAAAGACACTTATTAAATCCATGTTTGCAGGACTGCATTGCACTGTAGAAATTAACCTACAGTGTTTGTCAGATGAATACATGGGAAGGCTCATGCTATTTGTCAGGGAAAATTCATGTTTTCTTTCATTATGTGTATTCCACATGTGAAGGCAATTCTAGTGCATGATTTCTGCCATACAATGCCTACTTCTTGGTGCTTAATCACACTGTCTGTTCTCATGGTACACCGGTCCCTGTGATCTACTCATTGTGAGAATTTACAAGATAATTGTGTGAAGCTGCCTCTGATTAGGAGTATGTGCCTATGACTTCACGGTTTTGGGGCTGAACCTGGAGAAAGGATATCACCCCAAACCCCCAAATAAAATTGCACTTCATCATCAGTGAGAGGCGGGTGTTCGAATATCACACTCCTTTTCCCCTCCCATTCCTCTCTGAATCTGTGATAGTACTGTATAACTGTGACAATGGTTCAATAGATGTAAAACACATGTTGTGCCTTTGTTTATTAACAGAGAATGAGGAAGATGGGGGAGGCCTTTCAATTACCAGGACAACTCTAGGGAAGTCCTGAGCTCTAGTCTTCAACTCCAGCTGAAAAGTCAAACTCCAAAAGTACCACATGAACAACAGGTTGCAAATGGTCAGCCTGAATCCACTAATTCTGGCCTATACAGATGGCACTGAAGAAAAGTCTTGATTAAAGGCCTAAGACAGGGATACTCTCCATTCTTTGTAAATGTTCCCGGCTATATCTTCAAGAGAAATTCAAGAAGAAACCTTGGGAGGAGAGATCACCTGGTCTTCAGCATGTCACTACTGGCTAAGAGTGGACATTAAAGGTGCACTTGGAGCAGACCATATCACAGCTTATTATTAATATTGGCTGAAAGGCTAATGGAGAAGAAGTATAGAACATGGAGCAAAATTCCCAAAAATGGATTAGTGATAATTAGATGTGGTGATTCAGTTACATCAGAACCTATTTGTGGGAGATAGACTGACAGAGAAGAATGATGGGACATAATAGTTTTTAGATCTTCATCTACTGAAAAGTAAAACTAATCCCAAATTATCAACTTTGCGAACAGTCTACTCACCCTTCGGAAGGACATGTTTGTCACTTGCTTAGGACTAGTCAAAGTGGGGAATAGCCTGAACTGGAAAAACATTATGGGGGAAACTGAAACCTGAGACATTCCCAACATCTTCATTGGTGATAAAAGACGGTACACGGATCAGTATAGCAGTGTCTCCCTATACTTGTGCCCGGCTATAGGTTTATCATGTGTTTTCCTCATTTGACGGTTGGAAAAGTGATAGCATGATTAAAGTGTTGTGGTGTAGGATAACCTATGGTGTAGAGATGTGAAGGAGGAGGGTTTATTTAGATTAATGTTTCTGTGGGGATATTGAGTGATGTGTTTGGGTTTTCATACATAATGTCACTATATTTTGCATATAACCTTATATTTGAGATGCAAATTGTTGGCAGAATATGAAGCCTGAGTCTTCACTTGACCTCATCAGACATTAATAAAGTATTAGTAGTAAGCGAAATACCACAATGCAATATACAAGTAAATGGGAATATTCTTCAACAAGTGAATCGGTACAATTATCTCGGAACAGTCATAACATGTGATGGCAGATGCCTTGAAGAGATTAGAACAAGAATCGCCATGGCGAAAGTAGACTTTAGCATGACGAAAACCATACTGACCAATAAAAAGATTGTCAATTGAAACGACAAAAAGAGTATTGAGGGGCTACATAGAGCCTGTTCTTTTGTATGGATGTGAAACTTGGACAATGAGCAGTCAAGCTGAAAAAACATCTGATGGCTGCAGAAATGTGGTTTTTGAGGAAAATGCAAAGAATACTATGGACAGACAGAAAAACCAATGACCAAGTACTACGGGAGACAAATGAAAATCGTAAATTGATTAGATAAATTAGACATCTTCTTCTTCTTCTTCAGCGTTCCGAGCCATTGAGGTTCTTTGCTGAAGATACAATCCGTCTCCATTCGTCTCTCTGGTTGACCCTCTCTTGCCAGTCGTTGATTCCAAGTGCTTGTAGGTCTGTATGTATATTATCTCTCCACCGTCTTCTTGGTCTACCTCGGGGTCTACGGTCTTTTATTTCCTGAAATTAGACATAGACAGTCAAAATTTTTTGGACATGTTATGAGAAGAAATGGATTGGAGAACTTAGTGACAATTGGCAAGATCGAAGTTAACAGACCAAGGGGAAGACCGAAAAGAAAATACATGGATGGCTTAACCACGTGGCATCTTCGAGACAGGAACACTGAGCTGATCCACGACTCTGGTGATCGAGTGAAATGGCGAGTCATGACCGCCAACGCTTTCCGGCATGGCACAAGATTGATTGATTTAAGGGCGGCTATTAAGTGTTTGGTGATGCATTCCTGCTGTCTGGTCTAACGTGTGTGTGACTTGCAAATTGCTTTATCTTGTAACTGAAATACTTGAACGCGAGAACTCAACTGCTATCTTACTTTATTTAAAGGTACATTTCATGCACCTGTCAGAAAATAATCCCAATACTGAACAAAATTACTCAACCACCTTGATAAAACGTGAAATAAAATTTTGTATATTTTGTTGCCCTATACAAAGACATTGGTGTAGGATATTATGTGTCAAAGAGAATCACATGTCTTTCATTTCACACATTTAACAAATTTCCAAATTATGTTTCGTATTCTAATAGCGAAAAGTTACTTTTCATTAGCAGACCTCCAGTTGATTAATACTTGTGTACCTTTATTAACAATCTTCGGATATTTCAAAACCAAAAAGTTGTTATTATTGTATCCCTTTGTAGCCTATAAATCCATTGTGTCCATGGTTGTATCCCATAGTAAATATTATCACAGCTATAATATTGTAAGATGCATTCAGCTAATGACACATACCTATCCACACAGTAAAACATATTATGCACAACTATAATATATACTCATTAACGACAGACTTATTGAACTTGAAGAGTTTTAATAGCAAACAAAAAGTGTATTTGGACAGAACAAACATGGATGGCGGAACATGTGAAGTATGAATGTGGCACAGTAACGATCTAAACGTTGTTAATATGGTAGCAGACATGTTGTATTATATATCAAATTAGAGGAGATTACTAACGAAAAACTAGTTTATTGATATTATAATCGAGATAGTATTTTGCAATGATAACATTTCGGCGATTTATAAACCAATGACAGACATGGAAGTCGCTTAAAGCGATTAAACATCCCATGACACATAATCAGTTAGAGAACAGACAAGAACAGCAGGCGCAGAAGCATTTATGACTGTATATTTAAGGGAGTTGTGACTGTATATTTCATGGTGTTGTGACTGTATATTTTAGGGTGTTCTTGCTGTATATTTCAGGGTGTTGTGACTGTATATTTCAGGGTGTTGTGACTGTATATTTTAGGGTGTTGTGACTGTATATTTCAGGGTGTTGTTACTGAGTATATTTTAATTGTGGTGTGACTGTATATGGCAGGGTGTTGTGACTGTATAATGGCAGGGTGTTGTGACTGTATATTCCAGGGTGATGTTAATGTATATTTTATTGTGTTGTGACTGTATATGGCAGGGTGTTGTGACTGTATATGGCAGGTGTTGGGTGTTGTGACTATATGTCATGATGTTGTTACTGTAATATTTTATTGTGTTGTGACTGTAATATGGCAGGGTGTTGAGACTGTATATTTCAGGATGTTGTTACTGATATTTTAGGGTGTTGTTACTGTATATGACAGGGTGTTGTGACTGTATATTCCAGGGTGATGTTACTGTATATTTTTAGTGTGTTGTGACTGTATATTTCAGGATGTTGTTACTGTATATTTTATTGTGTTGTGACTGTATATTCCAGGGTGTTGTGTACCGTATATTCCAGGGTGTTGTGACTGTATATTCACAGGGTGTTGTGACTGTATATTCCAGTGTGTTGTTACCGTATATTCCAGGGTGTTGTGACTGTATATTCCAGGGTGTTGTGACTGTATATTCCAGGGTGTTGTGACTGTATATTCCAGGGTGTTGTGACTGTATATTCCAGGGTGTTGTGACTGTATATTCCAGGGTGTTGTGACTGTATATTCCAGGGTGTTGTGACTGTATATTCCAGGGTGTTGTGACTGTATATTCCAGGGTGTTGTGACTGTATATTCCAGGGTGTTGTGACTGTATATTCCAGGGTGTTGTGACTGTATATATCACGGTGTTTGATGCAGGGTCGAGATTGGGGTGTCGTCTGATGATAGTTATTGTCAACACGTAAAATGTTGATACGGGATCCGCGACCCATCTAAGCTATTATAGACACGAAATGTCCCAGGCCCAGCCTGTCCTGTGTGAATGTAAAGAACAGTTGAGATCCATGTAGTATGTGCACGTAAGGTTGACGGGATGTGACATATGAACGAAGGTGTCCTTGTAGAGATTAGAGCAAGATGTCCTATGGCAATGGTAGCCTATTGCAAGATGAAACATACAGTCTGACCAATAAAGAAGATGTCAATTGCAGCGAGGTCAAATGTGGTGAAATGCCATATAGAACAAATACTGTTATATGGATGTGAAGCCTAGACAGTAAGCAGACAAAGTGCGAAACATCTAATGGCAATGGAATTGTGGTGTCAGAGAAAAACAAATAGAAAAGTCTATGAGAAAGAAACAAATGAACATGGTAAATGGTTCTGAGTAGCTAGACACAAACAGTCAAGATTTTTTGTGGCACATTTTGAGAATAAATAAACAGGAAAACTGTGTGACAATCGGCAGAATTGCTGGAAAAGAGCAAGTGAAAAGCAAATAGGAACACATTTGGCTGGCTACAAGTGATAATCGAGACAAGAACACAGAGCCGATCCACGATTCTGGTGATCGAGTGAGATGACGAACAATGATCTCTTGCACTTATCGGCATGGCACATGATTACGTTGTCTGTAATGCATTGCCTCTTTGTTTGAGTGTAACGAATGATTGACTGACCGACTTGCTTTGGGACTGGAAGATAAACAAGAAAACAGTCACGTGACTATGTGTGCATTTCTATAAAAAGACCGGCTTGGTGTCGCTGCTGTTTATTTTGTCTGTTATTCTGCCTGTCTGTCTGTCTTTCGTTATTTTCTGTATCTGTTATTACACTGTTCTCAAATAGTTGAAGAGAGTAAACTCACTCACACACACACACACACGTATGAGGGGAAGTCATATTTTATGTACATTTACATTAACTATAGGTAACGCAAACTACTGAGCGTAATCTTGCCTAGTACATCAACAGCAGCTGAAAAATGCTGGTGTTGACTGCATCGTCCTGTAAGGGATATGCAACATAATTAAAAAAAACGTGTTCATGCGGAGTTCGAGCCGTGCTCCAGTTATGACTAGTGTCTGTAGTGTATGTCTGGCCGTTATTAGCATGGGTTTGGTTTTGTCGATGTTAATTTGCATGCGGGATTCATTGCTCCATTTATTAAGATTATCAAGTTCTTTTTGTAAAGAATTCTCTAATTCACTGCGGTTCTCTTGACAAGTATATATAGTACAATCGTCTGCAAATAGATCACAAGTTGTATTGAGATATAAAGGACGATCGTTAATATAAACTGCAAAAAGCAGCGGAGCTAGAGAAAGAGAAAGAGAAAGAGAGAGCACGAGGCAGAGAGATGGGAGAGAGAGAGATAGGCTCGTAATGAGAGAAAATGCTTCCAATAAATGTAACTAATATGTATGCATTTCCTTGTAACTGAATAGGTTATCATGCTTCTATAAATACGTTCTCCTGTACTGGCACCTTCATACACAAAAACCAACATAAACGGACATTCTCTTCGTAGACCAGCAGAAGCATATATTTTGTTCAGCATGTTTATTACTTATGTGGACATGTCTGTATTGTGGTTCGTGGTTGTTTTAGTTTCTGACAGACAGTCCTGCAAGCTGAATATTTTACGCACCGCATGTATCTTGGCATTCTTGAATGGTTTCAAACCGGTTCTCGTTACCACCACATCCTCCGTAAGTAAACCCTTGACACTTCCCTGCCTGTGAGTTGTAATAATATCTAGGAAATGAACCTCTGCAAAGTCCTGTGACGGCGGGCAAATAACAAAACGATGCTGAAACAGAAATGAGCCGTTAGAGTTTCAGGTTTGAACATTTACAAACAAATATGAATTCAATGCATGAAATGGGCAGCCGCGCAACCAAGCTGGTGTCAGGTAGTTGTGGGAGTACCAGGCAATCATCATCATCATCACATTCACAACCTTATATCATGCCAATAAGCGTGAGTGGTCAATGTTGGCCACCACTACTGTCGGATCACGTCTGTGTTCTTATCCATATCAGCAAGTCGTCTAGGGGTTTGAGAAGTAGCAGACGTAACGGTTCCAGCAGGATAAAACAGTACACAATAAAAACTGTTAGGTATTCTAATGCCTGCGAACAAGTGACAGATAACAAACACAGACAGGTATTTATCGATTTGCCTTAAACTTGATCTTTTCGCATCAGTGTTGGTAGTTAGAAACTGTTTAAGTGTATTTCTTCTACAATGTGCCCAAATCTCGTGACTGTCTGCACTTCATTTCTCTAATCCTTGTACTGTGTTCGTGTGTTCTGCTCTAGAATGACTTTCTGATACGTGTTCTTGCATTCTCCACAGACACCATACTTGGATTGCCAGTAGTATATGTCGTCAGCTTGCCTGATTATTGTCGGAGTGTCAAACGCACACAGCATTTCAACACATATGTCTCAAATCAGTTGACAGGTTTGCAGTGATGTTTTCCATCTGTCTAAAGGCTACCTCTCACATGACGATTATTGTTCACATCTATACAAGACATCTTCCGTCACATCATCTGACTGTTACAAGATAGGTGTTGCTGTTTAATATGTTTTATATATACTTACATGTTTCAATACAGTAAAAACCTTCGAGCTAGAGAGGACCATATATTCTATATTGTTTCTTACAATCGTTAAGTAAAGACACGACGCCATTGTCTAGGGGCATCCCTACACACGCCGCCATCTCTTCAACAGCCAGTGAAGCCCAGCATGTCGTCTGAACATTGAGTATCCCGCTGTCCGCTGTGGCAAAGGGGTTACGAAAGCAATTCGCAATCCCGCTGTCACCGCCTCACTTTCCTATATAGTAGAGGGCTGCAACTCCAGCCCAAGGGATACCACTGAGTCGCGCAGGACCCGAGTAATCTAGAACCTTCTCGAAAGAGCTGGTCACCAAGTCCATGATTCCGTGGACACTGATGTGGCCCGCCTAATGCGGGGTCCACGAGGAACTCGGACAGAGTTACCGCCCGTGTCGAGTTAGGACACGCGGAGACCGGCAGAGGACAAACGGACTGGAGAGAGACAACAAGGCCTGCCTGAGAGGGACTCATAGATATTCATAGATATACTTAGGCTAGATAGTGTGCTAGATTGTTGTATGACAACTATATGTTTGATGTTTAACTATCCGTGATATGTAATATAAGAGAGCGCGGGTCTGTTTACCCACTGCGCCAACTGTACACTTATTACAATAAATGTTCTATATCCTAGCGAACAGTGTATTGTTGCCTGTATGAACCCGAACCGTTATTTAGATCAGAGTAAGATGATGACAGGCTTTTTGGGGGCTAGTTTTCCGGTTTTGGCATAGAATGTTTTCTTAAAAACCTATTACATGCCATGTAAAATTAATTATTTGATCATATCACATTAATTTTCGGAAAAACATTGATTTTTGGTAACACATTGATTTGTTTAAATCAAAGAAATTGTTAACGTTACAAGTTTACATAAAACTAGTAGCTATCTAGCGATTAAATAGAAGTAATCTGAGTCCCTCGGCAATGTCTCACCATTGCCTCCACAGTGCCTCATTATTTTGATTCTGTAAACAATTTTTTTTTGACATGTTACTATCTTGACATTTTTTTTCGTGACAGTGACTAATGTTTTCTCGCTCCACGAGCAGATTGTTCCGCTACAAGTGCCGCGTCCAACCGATGAAACCTTTCCAACAGTGACGAGAGTACAAGACAACATCGAGGAGTTCTTGAATTAAAAGCTAAGTTTCACCTCATACTCATTGTACTTCTAAGCTGTACTTCTCATGTTTCATCAATGTATTATTTTGTATCATATTAATTTCTTTGCATATTCATAACCTTGTCACCAACATAACCTTGCATTTTGATTTACACATTAATAATTAGGGGAGTTAACCAAATTTTCGACCACACAACATATTTTTCTAAGGGATTTAACTCTATAAACTTAACAAACAAGTAAAACACAAAATGTCTAGTTTAGATCAATGCATTGAGCAAGGAATAAAGTTAGGTTATAAAGAAGAGAAACTGTCAGAATGGGCACAGAAAACGCACGCAGAAAACATTGCCTGTGAAGAAAGAGCGATAGAACGAGAAGAAAGGAAACTGCAAATGGAGGCCGAAGAAAAGAAATTGCAAATGCAAGCAGATGAAAGAAAACTGCAAATGGAAGCCGAAGAAAAGAAATTGCAAATGCAAGCAGAAGAAAAAAAAATTGCAAATGGAGGCCGAAGAAAAGAGAATGCTAATTGAAGCAGAAGAAAAAAAAATGCAATTGCAAATTGAAGAGAAGAAAATACAATTGCAGGCTCAGGAGAAACAGATGGAGCTTGAGGCCGCCACCAAACAGGCCCAATTGAATGCCGAGACACAGATTAAACTAAAACAGATGGAAATGGAGTCCAACACAGAAATATCAATAAATAAGTTAAGAAGCAAAGAAGAAGAACAAAAATATAATAAATATAAAGGTCTCGTGAAGGCTTTCTGTTCAGGAGATTCCATCTCCGCCTACTTAGAAAATTTTGAGTGTCTCATGTCTCATCATAAAATCATTAAATCAGATTGGGCATTTATTCTAATGAGAAACTTAGCTCTTGAACCACTTAAAGTAATAGAGACAATACCACAGGAAATGCGAAAAGACTATGAGTACCTAAAACAACGCATTCTCCAACATTTTTCTTTAGACACTGCAGGTTACCAACAACAATTTGCCAAATTATCTCCACAACCAAACCAAACCTTTATAGATTATGTCAGTACAGTCCAAGACATATGCACAAAATGGATTAACTCGGCTAAAACCAACAATAGCCATGATAAACTTAAGGAGCTTATTATAATAGATAAAATAGTTAGCACCATCCCCACACCTTTTGCAAAGTTCTTAAAACAAATGGACTGTAAGAGCATTCAGGAAATAGAGGCAAAGGGGAATGCATTTTTCACAGCAAATAGGGATATTTTTCAGCTCAACATAAGTCACAATGATACAGCAGCTGCAGTAGTGAACACCAAATACTCAAAACAATCACAGAGTAGATTTAAACCACGATCCAATGTCGGTAAAGTAGTAAGATGCCAATATTGCAATTTTCATCACGACAGTTACGGGATGTGCGACAAAGCACCCACCTACCCTCAACACCTTAAAAAGATGGTGGAGAAGCAAACAGCTAAACGCATGGCTTACCACAGAGCAATTAAATGTTATTTCTGCAATAGCTGGGGTCACTATAATAAGGATTGTGAAGGCCGAAAGTTATTGAAACAGGCCAATGCGGCATTAGTAGAAACGTCGTCTGACGAAGAGCTTGAGTCACTGAATGAATGTGACAATCAACACGACGACGAAAGCGAGCTTGGGAATGCTGTACACATCATAAACACCATAACAGACAGTAAGTGCAACACCTGTACGAAGTTCCAACTGGACACAACATTATTATGTGGCCACACGGTACCTATTGCAAATGAAACAGCAAACGCTGCTTTGTCATCTACAGGCAAGCTAGTTTTTTATACAGGGTTTGTTAACAACAAAAAGTGCACGTTAATTCGTGATTCCGGCGCAACGCTCTGTGGGGTTAGGAAAACATTAATAGACGCTAAAGACTACACAGACAAACATGTGACGTGTCGCACATTCTCAGGTACGATAGAGAAATACCCCTTTGCTTTGGTCGAAATTCAAACACCGTTCATATCTGGGCAAGTATTGTGTGCTATCCTTGAAAATCCAGTCGCGGATATTATACTTGGTAATTTACCCAACATACATCCATGCTCTGAAAAAGAGATCAAAAAGTGGGAGCAGAAACACGGTATCCACCACAGAAACAGCGACGCAAAAGAGAACCACCATTCTTGCTTGTCTCAAACTGCCAAAATACCAAGGGAGACAACCACTGAGGTAATTCAGAAAATTTACCGAGGTGTACAATGCAGGGGCGGTCGAATCTAGAAACGATACGACCGAATTAAAACCTCGAATTGAGGATGCTACCAAACTACCAAGTACCGAACCTGTAAATGGGCAACTAACCACACAACACACAAACGCAATAACACGACAGACAACCCACAAAACCAACACCGACCAACTGCATGAATCATTAGAAATAGTAGCGCCAAACTCAACTAACATCACTTTTGGTAATGAACAGAAAGCAGATACAACACTTGCACCATACTTTAAATTAGTTGGACTTAAACCAAAAGTCACTAAGAACGCATCGTGGACATTTAGACTACAGAACAACATCTTAACGAGATTTTACACAACAAACCAGACCACGACACAGCAAGTAGTGTTACCACAAGCACATCGAGACAAAGTGCTAAAAATAGCCCATGACTCCCCTTTTGGAGGTCATATGGGATACGAATTGACCAGGGCAATTGTCCTGACCCAGTTTTATTGGCCCAAGTTCGACCAAGACATTACAACATTTTGTACATCTTGTGATATATGTCATAAACTGGTCAAGGGGAATAACCCGATTACATTCTCTGTAAATGAAAAATTTAAATTATTCCATGTAAATATGTTGAAACCATACTATGCTAGACAGGACAATGAGACAAATGAACAGACGCAACAAACTGTTGACGGGGACGAAACGACAATTTCCGAACGAAATAACACCTCGACAAACGAAGCATCGTTAACGACACACGCTTACCACGACGAAAACGACGATGACATGTGGACATTACCGACAATCTGTGATATTGACAATGACGACAAAGTTGACGACATATTGACGATCGATCTCGACGACGACGACAATGACATTGAAGACAATTTACAAACTGTAGCATCTGTGATAAATCAGACAGACCTGGACCATACTGAAATCCCTGTGCCAATTATGACTGACGACGGAAATATAAAGGACATACATATCTCTGACACTTTGACACAACAACAGCGACAGGACATTTTGACGCTTCTAGACGACTATAAGACGATCTTTTCCAACAAACCTGGACGCACTGATAGAATAACACATTCAATTGTGCTAACAGATCTGAGACCGGTCAAATGTAGACCATATTCTATTCCTCTCCATTACAGATCTAATTTAGATTTAAAAAATTTAGATTTAGAGAAGAATGGCATTATTCAAAAATCTATGTCTCAATATTCTTCACCGATTGTCTTGGTGAAAAAGAAAGACCAGACAATCCGCTTGTGCATCGACTATAGAATATTAAATACCAGAACAACAACGGATGCAGAGCCTATGAACAATTGTGAAGATCTTATTTTAGATATGGCTCAATCATCCTTATTTTCTAAGACAGATTTAGCGAAAGGATATTGGCAAGTTCCACTACACCCTTCGTGTAGACATATAACAGCTTTTGCAACACCTCTCGGTTTATACGAATGGCTATATCTTCCTTTTGGCCTGAAGAACGCACCGGCCACATTTGTGAGACTAACAAGATTGTTATTACACGGAATTAATGATGTAGTCGCTTATATTGATGATATATGCGTCCATTCTTCTGATATGACTTCTCACTTACTCACCCTAAAACAAGTCTTCAACCAAATCTCTCTTTTTGGACTTACTATCAAACCTTCCAAGGTTGAAATAGGCTATTCACAAATAGACTTCCTTGGTCATAGAATTTCTGAAGGAAAATTGTTGACTGATGATAAAATTGTTTCCAAGATCCTTAATCTAGAAGTGCCTACCACAAAGAAGCAGGTTAGAAGTTTACTAGGTCTGATTAACTATTATTCTAAATTCATTCCACATTGGGCAGAACTCACCTCAGTCTTTTCTGATATGTTAACTAAAGATCATCCATCAAAAATTTGTAAAAGTACCAGCTTAGATGATGCAATGTGTAGGTTGAAACATATTTTTTCTAATCCACCAATCTTACGATTACCCAACATAAATTTACCCTTTATTTTGACCACAGATGCGAGCGCTATCGCAATAGGAGGATGTTTAATGCAGGAAGTGGATGGCGTACGACACCCGATTCTCTACGTCAGCCGCAAACTAAAGAAGGCGGAGACTCGTTATGCCACAGTAGAATTGGAGTGTTTGAGCCTATTGTTCTGTATATTGAGATTATCTAAGTTCCTTTTGGGAAGCCACTTTGTGGTCCTCACAGACAGTTCGCCGTTATTAGTCCTTAACCATGGGTCGCCCAAAAACAACAGGTTACAAAGATGGTGTCTTCTACTTCAGGACTTTGACTTCGAAATTCGCCATATCAAGGGCACCGATAACATAGTGGCTGACCTTTTATCACGGCAGACAAATGCGCCAGTAGAATGACTCTAATCACATTGGCCAGTAGCCACACTATAAACTGTGATACTTTTAGTCCGTTACATATAACAGCGTGACTCTACACCTGCTAGAGTACTCTCAGTGATTAGGTGAATTACGACACCCATAAACATACGTGAAGAGCTATATTGTAAGAACTATACCATCAAATGCCTTAGCTCTAGAACGATTACAGCAAGAAACAGTAACTGTGCTTATTTCAACCAATATCAACCAGTGAACTATCTCTGAACACTGTAATATTTCATACGGGACAGTGAGAGCAATCCATACTTGCTGTTGCTACAAAAACTTTGCAAACAGCCGAAACAGAACAACATCGACGACAACACTCAAGAGACAGCCATACTAACTTTAACATTCATGGCATAACACACGAACGAAGGGACGTCAACGCGCACATCATCGTTGGAGTTATTTAATTAATTAGTTTACTATTAAATATGTATTATATTTCCATTAATGATGTATATAAATTATGTTAACCTGTAACTTGTACATATTCTATTTTAATATTACAGACGGTACCATTCATAGGCTACATAACCGTCCTATACAAGTGTCTCTAGTTAAATTATAACCTATTTGTCATTCATCGTACAAAAAGTACGTATTTTCTTAAAGGGCAAATATCGCCTAGCCCATTTTTTCTAAGGGCAATAACGCTTACCTCAACTTTAAGTATATATTTTAGCCAAATACTATGAAAGATGAGTGAATGACTGCGTGAAAGGATTAAATGAGAGAACGATACACTTGGCGGACAAATTGTACGCAAAACGTATTCATTGTAATTTGTCTGCGTCTTCCATGTAAAAGTGCATGACTTGTCTAATTTGTCAATACATGTGTAGAACTTAGTTTAGTAGTGAGTTTAATTTAATAGTTATTGTAATATACTTAGTTTAGCAGTTAGGATACATCTAAGCACCACTACTTGGAATGCCTAGTCAGGTATTGCACACAGTGCAGTATTACATGATTGAGGTTATCCCAACTCGTGACGCTTGGAATTACACCACACATTCAGCACGCACGTTACACAAACCTCAAAACTCAACACTATCAATTTAAAATACAGTCACTTTATTAGAAACATCAACTTATTAGTTAACACACTAACAAGCCAACAAGGACACATGTAGTCTGAGGGGGATAAAAGAACAAGGTAACTACATATTTAGCATTATATAACATACGGGAGTAAAAGTGTATAGAAATACACACACAGATCAAGATTTGAAGGTGTACTTATTTAGCCAAGACTTCGGTCTTGTTAACCCTCTTTTATATAGGGGTTATTTGTCTGGGTACCATTTCGGGTACTATGAGAAGGGCGAGTTGTAAATACAACTACTAAAACGCCACGTAACTTCGGTCTGATAAGCATATTTAAGCACACGAGAGACAGGGATCTCTGCACCAAATCAGAGAAGTGTTGTATGGTAGAATACATGAGTTTTTAGTGCTAGTAGGTAGGTTACCAGGTTACTATCCACCAAACTACAAACACCAACTTTATGTGATTCGGTGACAGAATTAGAACGGATCTAATTACCCAACAACAAATCATGTCAGGGGGGAGGGGGGGTCCTGTCACCGCCTCACTTTCCTATATAGTAGAGGGCTGCAACTCCAGCCCAAGGGATACCACTGAGTCGCGCAGGACCCGAGTAATCTAGAACCTTCTCGAAAGAGCTGGTCACCAAGTCCATGATTCCGTGGACACTGATGTGGCCCGCCTAATGCGGGGTCCACGAGGAACTCGGACAGAGTTACCGCCCGTGTCGAGTTAGGACACGCGGAGACCGGCAGAGGACAAACGGACTGGAGAGAGACAACAAGGCCTGCCTGAGAGGGACTCATAGATATTCATAGATATACTTAGGCTAGATAGTGTGCTAGATTGTTGTATGACAACTATATGTTTGATGTTTAACTATCCGTGATATGTAATATAAGAGAGCGCGGGTCTGTTTACCCACTGCGCCAACTGTACGCTTATTACAATAAATGTTCTATATCCTAGCGAACAGTGTATTGTTGCCTGTATGAACCCGAACCGTTATTTAGATCAGAGTAAGATGATGACACCCGCATACTGGTATTAGTGTCGGTCGTTCAGAAAACAATGGCAAACTACTCAACGTAAACTTGCCTAGAAAACACAAACATACACAAATGCTGGATTTGAAGGCGATGTCCTGTAAGGCTATTCAACTTTGCTGAGTATCGTCTCGGCCCTCTGCTCATTCTTTCTGAATCAGTCCTTCCAAATATGGATAATTTGTTTAGTCGCACTCTCCACCCGTTCCAAGAGAGTCTACCCTACATAACATTTACCATACGGTTGCTCTCAGTGAGCAATTAGGATTAGAATTAAATTGTAAGAAGACACAAAGTATTGTCGTCACCAGGAAGAAGGAAATAACACAATTCAATATACAAGTAAATGGGAATATTCGTAAGCGAGTGAATCGGTACAATTATCTCGGAACAGTCATACCATCTGATGGGAAATGCATTGAAGAGATTAGAACAAGAATCGCCATAGCGAAGGTTGCCTTGTGGAAGATGGAAAATATACCGACCACGAAAAAAAAAAAGATGTCATTTGCTACGAGAATAAAGAATGTTGAAGTGTTACATAGAACCTGTACTTGTGTATGGATGTGAAGCGTGGACAATAAACAGATACACTGAGAAACATCTGATGGCTGTGGAAATGTGGTTTCTACGGATGAAGCACAGAATACCATGGACAGACAGAAAAAGCAATGACCAAGTCCTATGAGGAACACATGAAAACCGTACACTGAATAGAGAAACACATGAAAACCGTACACTGAATAGAGAAACACGTGAAAACCGTACACTGAATAGAGAAACACATGAAAACCGTACACTGAATAGAGAAACACGTGAAAACCGTACACTGAATAGAGAAACACACGAAAACCGTACACTGAATAGAGAAACACATGAAAACCGTACACTGAATAGAGAAACACATGAAAACCGTACACTGAATAGAGAAACACGTGAAAACCGTACACTGAATAGAGAAACACATGAAAACCGTACACTGAATAGAGAAACACATGAAAACCTTACACTGAATAGAGAAACACATGAAAACCGTACACTGAATAGAGAAACACATGAAAACCGTACACTGAATAGAGAAACACATGAAAACCGTACACTGAATAGAGAAACACATGAAAACCGTACACTGAATAGAGAAACACATGAAAACCGTACACTGAATAGAGAAACACATGAAAACCGTACACTGAATAGAGAAACACATGAAAACCGTACACTGAATAGAGAAACACATGAAAACCGTACACTGAATAGAGAAACACATGAAAACCGTACACTGAATAGAGAAACACATGAAAACCGTACACTGAATAGAGAAACACATGAAAACCGTACACTGAATAGAGAAACACGTGAAAACCGTACACTGAATAGAGAAACACATGAAAACCGTACACTGAATAGAGAAATTAAAGCAGGCTGCCACCATTGTCTGGCTATGTTATGAGAATAAATACATTGTAGAACTTGGTCACAACCGGCAAGATCGAAGGGAAGAGAACAAGGGAAAGGCAGAGAAGTAAATACCTGGATGGCTTATGGTGGAGACAAGAAACTGAGCTAATCCACGACTCTGGTGATCGCATGAGATTGAGAAACATGACCGCCTACGAAGCTCTCCCTCTAGAGGAGTAGTGACAGCTAATCTCTTAATCCGTTCACTGTCTCGCACTCCTGCATGCTCTGGACAGAAAATCCATGACATGATCTCAGTCTGCGTCCTGTCCAGCGATCCAAGCCACTCCACCCGGAA